>JTDE01001476.1:37351-84303 GCA_014338405.1 Paragonimus skrjabini miyazakii | reverse complement strand
TATATATATATATATATATATATATATAGAAACACTCGTTGTACGTCTTTGGCACGCGAAGCGTGTTCTGTAATGACGGACTGATGCTTGTTGGAACGAAATAATCTAGTTTAGTCATGTGGCTTATATCAATATATTCATTTTAGTTGTACACGAGATGGAAGCGTCTTGAGCTCGACAGACTCGGGGATTGTTTACTGTTGACCGACATCTCCGATGTTAAGTTTGCAGTAGCGCCCTGCCCTCTGCTGCAGAGTGGTAGTACAAATGTGTACGGTATTTTCGAGCTGAATAGAACCGATAGTAAACAGACACCGACCGACGGGCTGCACATTTTGTGGAAGATTGCATCAAACAGAATGCGGCATCATCCCATTCTTTTTATACTGACTGTAACATAACAAGGAGTGCCACTTTTTCGGCTTGGGTAACACAAATTCAGAAAACGTAGTTAACCAACGGAACAACACAAAATTGTGGGTGTTCTTGGATAGTTGACAGCATTGTTCGTTTTTCGGTGAGCATAGTGGCTCCAACACAATGATGTGAACACGCCTTATGAACAACTGACGAACGTTCAACTGGTTCCACCGATTTTGAAAGAATCCCTTTTTAAAATAAGTTCACCTCATAATGAACGGGCTTGATGATGTAACGTGAATACCATAAGTAGCATTGTTTACGGTTAAAGTTGACGAATTGTTCACAGCCGTTTCGACTGACTCTCATATCGACTCAAAGTTGAAAAACCTCATTCTAAAAGTTTAACACAGATAACGATTGCTAAACTGACACATTCATGATTCTTGCTTGCCCAGTTTATCACATTACTTTCTTACTTGCCATATTGTTTTTGGGGAAATAGAAAAACTGCATGTCGCTGAAGTCAAGCCTTAGTGGCGCTCGTCACCGGATCACTTATCACATTTAACGCAGTCGTATCGACTCCAGTGCTGATTCGATTTGTAATGTTACACGAGCTGTTACCGGTGGAGATCTCATTTTAGATGTGGCAGTATTGGGATTGTTCTCCACGTTTGAACCAGTTAACTTATCGCTGTACGTGAAATCCGTTCTCCAGTTTGTTTTTATTAAACTACCGAGTTTCATTTTATTGGACGAACTTTTTTCCCCTCTTGCTTGCTGCAGCATACGTGCCATTTTTCCCCCCTGGTAGATTGCATATTGGTTATTCGCATGGCCACTGTTGTGCTTAACTGGTTGAATGACAATCCCACCGACGGGAATTCGTTTGCCCCACCTTGCTCCACCAAAGCAGTGCCCGGACCTTCTCCTCGTTGTCTCTTGCCCACGATTGGAACCGTGGCCAAACAGGCCGCATGTTTAGCTCGTCAGCTGTATGTACATCGTTTTAACCTGCCGTCATCGGATTTACCTTCCGGACCCCTTCTTTGCCCAATCTGCTCGGAAAATATCCTTTTTGGTTTTTGTCTACATCCATACGCAGCCAACAACATCTGACAATGCATGTTAGTAACTTGTAATAACAGGAAGCTTAGTTAAACTGAGAAGTATCCTTGAGAGAGGATTTGATAGGTTTCCTCGAAGCCGACAAACACCTACCCGAATCTCGATTGTGTTGTTTACTAGTTGACAAAATCACACGTAGATTATTTGGTCTGTTAAACTGAACGGAAAGAAAAGTCTGCGGTTATTTCGCTATTGTGGCTGACAACGAAGGCTTCTACGGTGAGCTGAGTTCATTTGTTGTTGTCTTTTGCTTTTATCAACCGCAGACTGTCTCAGACGAAACGAATTGCGTCTCACCAGATTGCTTGTCATTACTGGTTACATCGGCTAAAGGGCGTGGTAACATCAATGAGATCAACCGGCGCTTCCTTTTTGTTTAATAGATCTGTGAGTGAACAAGTAGACACCGCATACTCTCCATATCTGTGGGTTGAACGATACGAATCAAGGGTTCAGTGCCAATTTTTTGTTTACACAACACGTCATCACTTGCTTCCATACGTTAGGTACTGTTGTATCTTATCTAAGGTCGTTCAAGGCTACTCAGCTTCCGATCTGTGCCCTTGGATGTGAACAGGTGTGTGTTTAGGCTGTCGGTGTCCAGCTGTTGTGTTCTGTATCAGTAAGCCTGCATGACTGTTTGTGTGCTTGATGGCGCGGTCAGTCAGCTTTGCTTTTTCGGCGGTGCTGCATTCAATAGCTCACGTTATCTCAGTGCATTGTTACTTCGGATCAAACCGAAGGTTCACACACGTAACAGTTGGCCACGTGTTGTTCAACAGATTGTTCTGCATTGGTAAGGAATTGCGTTGTGTCCTAGCAGTAATGTAACCTCATGTTATGAGAGGTCTTGCTACTTCCTTCAACAAGGTTGAAGTGTGTCACTTGCCAAGTCAAAATTCGACCCTGCTGCTGCTGCTACTGCTGCTGCTTGATAACAGTTCTAGGAAGTGGTTGTGTATCCCAGTTTGTATTGTGGCGATTCTGCACGCTAGTTCTTTTTAATAAGTTTACAATTTCCCCCATTATTTTGAAGCAGTTGCTTCCCGTTACGAATTTGGGTTATACCAGCCACCTCTCGATCATTGGCTGAAACACTGGGCGTTATAGAACACGACTACTCATCAGTAAACAAGTGCTATTGCCAAGCTCATTTGACTGTCACGAGGGTTGCGTCAAATGGGCAAGTGATTTCCTTTACGTGTTTACTACGGAAAGACTGTTTGATGGCAATGTTCTTTGCCTACGGTAACGGGTGTTTGTTTCGTGTTGTGAGCCGAATGGTGTCCGCAGGTAAGGTTTCATGATCGCTGATCGATTTTTTTTGACGGACAGTTCACGGTCACATTCCGAACTGTCCTGATCGATGCATCACCGGCGAGGCAGCTGGCACCTCAGTTGACCTCGTCACATTTCATCCAAACATGGATGTGGAATATCACGTATTGTCAGAGCCGAGATCCCACTTGAAACCTGTGTGATTAACTGTCTACCAAAGGGGGCGCGGCAAGTCGTTACAAACCGTTTAGCAACTTGACAACGAACAAACGGAACGTTTGAGTTTAATCGCTCACAAGACACCACACCATTTTCCCAACACAGACATTTGGCTTAGCAAGTATCTGTTTTGGTATGCAGGGATATTCGCCACCACAGACTGCCACCTCTGGTTATCGACAGAGCCGACAGTTTGGATCGCCTGATTTAAAGACGAAACTTCTGCTCGGCTTGGCGACGTCGTTTCTTTTTTCTTGTGGTTTTCGCGGCACAGTCACACCTAGACACTAGAGTCATTCTGTGGTCTCTGCTATTCAGCACTAACAAGTGCCCCTGGTGGTGGGGTTAAGGATTATTGTTATGAAACAAAGTTCATTTCAAGTTGTCTCAACTTGCATAAATACACAGTAAACGTTCTTCTGCAATGTGAATGGTGCATATTTGTACAAAATGCGGATGCCGTGTTTTATCATATGCAGTTCGAAGACAAACTGAGTCGAAGTTTGCTTGTTTACACACCGTGTTGTTGTATCGATTTAGTTGTTATTCCGCCAGTTGCACCTACAACGTGTGGGCCAGCTAGTTGATTGAGCCTGTTACAGCAGTACTTAGTCTAACGCATAGAACCGTGAGGGAATTAAGTGAATGGTTAATTTTGTGGGTTGATTGTCTGCTCATATAACACACTCGTATTTTCAACGTTTCATCCTAGCCAACACTGCGGTGGTGATTCATTCCATTGTCTCACGATTCACTGAGCTGGTCCTAATGTACTGCTCTAACTTGTGTTATTAGCCCACCGACTGATTCATGTCGTGGGCATACGCCACTAACGAGGCAAAAATTATCTGCGTTTGCTGGTGGCCTGTTTTTAGCAGGCCATTTGTTTGATACGTTGCTGTTTTCACAAAAGGTCTGACTAATAGTACCTATTTAGTGAGGTTGGGTGGTTTGTTCAGAGAGTGGTGCTAATACCGGAGACAGACTGTAAAATTGTTCCTTTCACAATCACTCTATGGCCATGTTTGGACATTTTTTTTCCCCGTCTGAGTTGACTAAACAACTGAGTCCGTTCGATGACTGAACACTTGTTCCATGTGGGACCGTTTGCCTTTTTGATATGATTCATATTTAAAAAGCATTGTCTTCGACTGGATTTGCTAAGGATAGCTTTTGTTCACACGTTTTCTCTGCTGAGATAGGAAGTCATGTCATGAGTCTGGCTCCAGTCGTAAAACTGATGAGTCCTTCAAAAGACTGCTGAGACCAAACTTCTCCTCCGGACTTCATTATTGTCACTATCTACAAGTGATTTGCGTAGCCTTTAGCTTAATTTGTGTGACCGTGTTCGTCATTCCTCAAAGATATCATCCGAATTTGGTCTCAACACACTGAAACCTACAATTTCAGTTTTAAAACCATACACTCTTACCTTTCGTAAGCTTATTCGTTTAGAAAATCTTGAAGATCTCTGTGGGGTTACTTACGTCTGATAGACATTACTGTTTTCCTGTTAGCGTGAAACTATATCGTTCAGTTATTTCCTGTAGCTTCTGTTAAAATAGATTGGTCGTCATATAGCGCATTACGTGAATCGTTTGTGTCAAATGCACACACAATTTCTTTGTTTTGTGGTTTGATCAGGTGCCATTTGTTTGTAAAGTCGGTTTCAATTTGTCAGTCAGATCGTTCATCATTGATTTATTTTACTTCATGTTACGTGGTTACTGTGGTGTGATATTTGTTAATGAGTTGGGGTCACTGACTTTCATTGTATTTGTCTTGTGATGGCACCTGACCAGTGACTTTACGCATCACATTATTCCCGTTCGCTTCTATTCTGTTGTGTATTTTTCCGCTCTTTGTTCAACTTGTCATCAGTGGCATTTCATGTGCTATTCTTAGAACCACAACTTAAAGCAACACAGTTGTAATGATTGTTTCTGTTCTTTTTCAAGTCTGAACTGTATTCGTTTTCGTTAGTGCTGAAACTGCTGTTAATCCGGATAATAAACGGGATTGCAAACAAGATATGAATGTACTTAACTTATGGCTGTTAATGTGGCTGTTAATGTGGATGAATACAGTCCATCTTTGATTGCCAGTTTGTACTGACTACAACTGCATGGGCTTGAAATGGTATTTGTAATGTTTCTTGATGCTCACCCTTTAACCGACACTCCACGACCGGTTTTGTCCTTGCTTAGACTTATCAGGTGGAGATAGTCTGAATGGGTGATCGAACCGGGTGAGCATCAAGAAGCATTACAAACATCATCTCAAGCCCTTTTGGCCGTAGTCAGTGTTGTCATTAAAAGATGGACTGTGTCCGTCAACTTGAACGGGGTATAAACAGGCTATAACTCAAGTACATACAAATTCCCTCGTCACGATCGATGCTGGCCAAGTGGATAAGAGCATTGTCTGGTAACACGAAGGGTAGCCGATTGGATCCCCCAATCGGGCTATCTTTATCTGATGAGTTCAAACAAAGACGAAACCGGCCGAGGAGTGTTGGTTTGAGAGTAAGCATAAAGAAGCATTACAAAATATGTTAGTCTTATGGGGAAGAGTTACCACCCTTGTGGATACGGATATGTCGTGAATGACGGCATTTGTTGTCAGTAATGCGTATGGATGGACGGTCTCTTATTACGGCATGCGATATCCGCCGACTTTATTTGTCAGATTGGTTGTCACTTTAATAACCAGTGACCGCACCGTCACCCACTCGATTTGTAACTTCTCCCAACTATCGGCGATTGTATTGAACACCGCGCGGTTCAGCATACCTCCCATCGATGTGTACAGTACGTATCCAATCCGTCGTAAATTAATGGATCCTAGTTAGCTCTAAGATAACATACACTCCTTAAGGTCGTGACTAACATTGTTGCGATTTACAATCTGGGTATATCACCCATTCTGTTTTCTCCCCCGGAAGCGCATATTGTACTTTTCCTTGACTTGTGACCACGAACCGTGCCAGACGTAGTCCGGTCGAACTGCCCAAACAGTCATCCTCTGGGTGAGTCCCTCCGTCATCGAAATTCATAAATGATTGTTTGTCAGATCTTTTACATCCCAAAAGTTTTATGTTTGTTACAACTTTTTGTGTGTCATGACGTTTATTTTGATCGATTACATCTGCCCTCATCATTAACGGATCACCATTGGCAAAAGTGTGCGAAGTGAAATGGGAGCTCATTTTTAATGCTAGTACCGTCTTGGCCAGTTAGCATTACAAGAGTATCTTACATAAACTTCTGTTTGAAACTTACAAGATTACGCATAAGATTCCTTACAAGAGTACTTATAAGATTACTATTTTGTTCCGTGAGTGGGATAGGTTATTCAACGTAATAACCTACTTACTCATCGATGTTTGTATTCAGTTTCATACGTTGAGTGGCATCAACAGATGAGCATCCCGGAAATTAGTAGGTGGGGTTTTGATAATGCCACTGTACTTATTTACTTATCCAAGCCCTGAAATCAATCAAGTTTATGTTGTTGGGCTGTGATTTAGAACGCTATTCCATCGTTAATCAGGTCGTACACTTCTTTTGATCACCCTGCCTACAGTCATTAGATCCATGTTGACCAACGAATGACTTGAAAACAAAAGAGTTTAAGGCAGCCACGACCTAATAGATAACGTTTGTTATGTTCCTGTCTCAAACTGGGATCCTGATGATTCACGTAACCTTTGGCTGGGAACGTTAAAAGATAGTGGCTACTATCTTTCGCTGGCTCGAAGGCTGTCGTTGCATGACGGAGTTGTCTATGTAGTAAGTGGAACTAATGGGGAAGGTGGTGAAGACTACAAGGAATTATTATGTTGCAGATGCCACCCTCTTTTCAATTGTATCCCGGTTGCTTTTGTTTGGTATGGTCACCCTAATATTGATGGTGTTGATATAGGAGTTTTGTGTTAAGCTCTCTGTTATATTCCAAATCGAACCTTTTTCGTGGTTGTATGGTATATAAGCATCAGGGCCAAGCACTGATGTGTAGCTGTCAGTGATGATTTTAATGATGCTTGGAGTGTCGTGTTTGGACACGGTTGGCGTACGTCCGATCCCATCACATCTCCATAGCGCTGTTGACTCACGACTGACAGCTGAGTTTACTATAGATGTTACATGAGCTCTTTTTTGTGGCATATATTCTTTTCTCAGAAGAGCGTCGTGCTTACTGTCACGTCGACCTGTCGGCTGCAAACGGCGTACTTACCTTCTTCGGTAACCATGAGCAACTCACGCATTTGAGGACTCTTCCTGGGCAGATATAAGGCCTTCGGATTGCTTTGCTTTGAGTGGTCTCTCGTTCCCAGTGCATGTTGAATTACCCAATAGTTACTAACCATTGACGCACTGCTATCGGCGATGGTGATGGGCAGGTTGTAGAACGTGTGATTAGGTCTCGAGGATATTTAAGGCGGGTCAGAATTGCTAGCTGTTGTATCGGTAATTTAGAAACCAGTTGCAGTTACGCAGTGATGTTGAATTGTAACAGTGAGGCCAAATGTACTATAGAAACTGTAAGCTGCAGCAAGCATAAACACGACTGAACTGTAGGTCGGTAGTCCGTAAGCAGGCTAGGAACCAATTGTCCAGTCACGAATGTCACGTGATTCAATCCCATCACACGTAGATGAAAGCGAGGTTGCAGGCACATTGATGTGCCATGAACTGCCAAACATGTAAACGTACCCGCCGCATTGACACACATTAGGTCTGCGTACGCGCACTCAACAAGGCACAGCACTAGCGTCCTATTTTTGTGTGTATTCGATCAGTCACTATTATGTTTTGTCATGGTAATTGCAGGTGGCGCTTGCAGTCAATTTTTCTCTACCATTCCCGTAGGCCGCATGTGGGTAACAGATTAATCTGGTTTAACTTACAACGAGCATTGTTTTATCCATGTTTCTCGCATGCATCACTTATCTTTTTACCGACTCGCCCTTACGTTCTCTATAGAGTGAAATATTGTTAGGGTTTCGATCCGTATTGTATATCACACAATGGCCATGAGGTATTTGTGTTTATTTTGGGAGAGTTATGCACAGTCGATGCATTTTTGTTGATGTTACCTCTCACTGTCTTCCTTTGTTCCATCTTGACATACAGATAGATGCATGCAAACACTAGAACCTTGTGCCGACATCACGTTCCGATTTTGTGAGCGCTGCGACCGTATTGCCATTCCAATCCCAACCGATGGTGAGTTATATTGTTCTCCTTATCTTACTGTGCGTCGTTCTCGCATCAGCCTCTCACTTCAAATTCTGTGTGCTTCTCAACTCTGTCTGTTTCTCCCAATCTTTTTCATTCAGAACGCATGTCCGCTTGGCGCGTCGCTGTTATTCATCCCATGTGTATCTATTGCGACTTTCCATTGTCGTGGCGAGAACTGTGACCAATTTCATGCTGTCTTGTTTACTTTTATGATGAATTTAACATAGATGGCTCATTCTACTCACATTCTGTACATAACTATAAATATATATATCAATAAAAGGAATTCTCATCTCTTAATTCGGACCTTCTCTGGCTCCTCATCAATATTCGATTTTCTCGCATACATTCACGGCTTCTTGTACTATCGTTTATTCTAGAATGGACATATTTGTTGATGAGGCGACCAAAAATGCACGCTACGAGAAAGTATGCTATCTCGGAGAGGGCCAGTTTGCGAACGTGTTCTTGGCTCGAGACCTTAACCGAGGAGATCATTTGGTAGCCATTAAAAAGGTTGGTGGTAGGCATCTACTGTCGACTTTTCTGTTACTGTCAATATTTTGCTGTTTTCTACACATCCTGTCGGAGGACTTCAGTTTCATCTGCATCTATCTTCTAGCCGTTTACTTTCAGACTTCCTGTTTATTAATCATTTGTCCATGTTTCCAAGTTGTGAGTTTCTGTTAGAAAGTGTAGAACTTTTCTGTTCACGTTATTTTTCTATGAATACTTGTTTATTGTTTTCATTTGCATATCACTGATCTCATACTTACAACAGCTTCTGAGTTTTTCCCCCTTGGAAAGCAATAATCCAGATTGCCTCACTGGTTACGACTGACGTTCATTCCATACATTTGTCCAGACTGAGGTCTGCTCCTCTGTGACTGTGAGGTGTGTGTCAGTCGCTACTCCATAGCGCCCACGATTCAGATATGAACGACTGAGCGTTGAACTTCAGCCACTGTGATTACTGCCTTGATTAGTGGTAGCATACAAGAAAGCCGTAACAACCAGTTTATCTGTGAGTATCCCTTTATTTTCAGGCTGATCTGTGCTGCTTTGAAGTGCGGGAACGTTTATGATGCTTCTCGATACTCGTCCTCAAATCGACACTCTGCGGTCAGCTTCGTCCTTGTTTAGATTCATCAGGCAGAAGTAGTCTGAATGGTGGGCCAAACCGGCATTTGTTCGCGCCACGATCTGTAACTCTTATCCGCTCGACTATTGGTGCTATGTGCATCGTTCGTGACGGAGAAATGTTTATGTGATTGAGTTTTTACCCGTCTTACTCTCTTCAACTTGACATTTTCCCCCACATCAATCATACGTTTATGACTGACCAGATTATGCTTAGTAAATTCAAATCGTAAATTTTGTCTCGTATATAATTATAAAAAGTTAAGCGTACTTCCATGATCGATATTACCATGTTAGCCTGAGATCGGTGGCTACACCGTAAAAACGATTGCATGCAGGTTTTGAACGAAATAGGGTTGCAGAAGCAAGCTCATAGTGTATATTGCACGTTGCTAGTTCAAACTAATTGTGAAGCGCCGTATTACATATGTACTTTAGAACTGAAGGTAGCAAAAAACATCAAATCTGCTTGCGGGTTGGGTATATGTTATTGTTCCAGTGAATCAAGTTGTTTTGTTTGGCTCATTGTATGCCCACTCTGCACTCAGAGTGTGCATTTGTGGGCAGCTCTCTCAAACGTTTTTGATTTCAAGTGGCACTTGACAGAGGTGCCCGATTTCTTCTTTACTGTTTGACTACGTGATGGAAGGAGTACTTGCAGCTTCCTGGAAACTCGGAAGATAGTTTCTATCAGATGGTAAGCTGACTTGTGTTGAATACACAGAAGATATTGCTATACTTAATTCATCAAACAACATGCAGCCCATGCTGGTTCGGTTGGATAATGTGTCTAGTCTGCACTCTATGCACTGTACATCTTTAAAGTGTTAGTACAAGTGTGGGATGGCCGTGATTATATCTTCCTTGTAGACAGCGGGCTGCCTGAAACTGTTGGTCGTCTTACCTACCCAGATAGTGTCATTTCACTGACCGTTAGTATTGCTGACGAGGTCTTCGTGGTTTGCCGGAATATGAGCAGCGTTTGTCAACTTACATCAATTAGCGGGCCGATTTTATGCCAGTTCTCTTGTGAAAGCTAAAGATAAATGTGGGTCTGGTCACGTCAGCCATACACACACAGAGATGGACGCTTATCACTGGTAGTAACGCTTCATCGATAAGGCGGCTGGAACATCAGAGGCTGCTATGTTTATCATTTGTTAAACTGTGGACCGGCTTACGTAAGACGCATCCAAATCAACGAATGTTGTGAAACAGAATTATTTAGTTACGAGAGGGGTAATCCGCTCATCTGCAAGACACGCCGGCGGACCAGGTCGTTACTAATTGCCTGTACCCACTGCAGGCCACTATTACTTCAGATATAACAGTGGTCAAAGACGAGTGCTTTCAACCAACTGGTTACCCCAAAAATGTTTAATGGGACAATCGAGGGTATCATTTGTACGATGTTTTCTGTGTGAACATCGTGTACACTCTGAACACAAGTGCAAGTAATCAGATCATAATAGAACATGAACACGAACTGGTGGGGCGTTTATCAACATATAGACACGATTCAAGTGGATAAACGGTGTTCATTCACTAACGCTCCATTGAATACAGTTATAGTTAAGCTGTTCTGAATAAAACACTCCTATCGACAGGTGGTTTGTTGGTGTCACTCTGTGGCCATCGATGAAGGCACACATGATGCAGCACTAAACTCAGTATCTCTGTGAAATTCTTGTTGAGTAGAAATAACAACCTGATTGCTAAATAAATGTTCTAGAAACAAATATTTGCACATGGATTCACGTACTCGTGCAATTTCTGCCCAGTAAGATGCACTGAGGACTCGAAGAGGATTCTGTTCTCAAAAAGGGGACAAATAGGTACCGGCATTAAATTGTAAAACCTTGGGTCACTCAGTTCCTTCTTAAACAGAAACCTCTCCGCTATTTATTTCCAAAAAGAATCAGTAATTAATTCAAATAAACGCCTTTCTAGTGGCTACTTTATCAATAGTATTCTTCATAGGCGATGTATTCGTCAGAAAGTTGAATGCAACCACTCCATGAGATTGTCTCACTGTTTGACCTCGCGTTACATAGCGAACAAGCAGTCATTTGTGTCATCGAACAAAAGGAGCCAGATCGGTCAAATCATATCATACACTTATCATTGTAGCTGCGATGAACGGTACATAGGGAGATTTTCTCCGTTCCTGTGTATTTGCTTTGGTGAAAACATCTTGAGGTGGTTTCACACCTACTTAGACACTCTGACTGGGCTAAATGTAACAGAATACATAAATTTAAAAGCGTGCAAGGTATGTAAATGTGTGTGATTGGCTCTACCCTCATTATACGTTTGCGTTCAAGGGGTGCTGGTGTCGTTTTATGAATTTTTGAAAGCATAACCTTGAAAGTTTGAATTTTGAGATGAGCTTGTCGTGTTAACCCGGATATCCCTTGTGTTGTAACTCATCTTTTTCCTTATATTATGTTTTGCTTTCCCACGTACTCCTGATTTTGAGTCGTTTTGCTGTTCAACGAAGCAACAGTTTTTGTTCACTTACCTTTCATTGAGATGATCAGTTTGTTTACAGACGCTGCACCTCATTAGTTTGTGCTCCCATATCCCCTTTTGGATCACATAACTCGAACTAATGCGGTGGTAAAGACGTTACTTACTACCGTTGCCGTCGGATTTGAACTCCATTCACCTCGACCACTGGATCACTTGGCAATATTTAGCAGCTATGACTAATTGACTGTTTCGCCTGACGACATGCATTCATCATCATCATAACAGCCATGAGCCTGACTAAAAGGTACTGTGGCTGGGGCCGCCGCTCACCTCAACAGTGACGTAGAATATCCTAGAAGAAAAGGTTACCGATGAGGCTGAGAATTAATGAGAGAAGACTAACAGGAAGAATTAGAAATGGTATGGATACAGGTCCACCATTGACTGCGACACATCGCCATCTCGGATAGCGTCTCTAACCAGCGGCTTGAGTGATCACGAGGACCCCATCCAGGCAGGCGACACCTACCCACTTTGCTCAATGGAGCAGTCAAGGTCTTCATATTTTGTGACCACGTTGTTGCTTGACCACCACGTGGTTTGACCCAACTGTTGGTGGCCTCAGCATATAATGCCCGGTACGGTAAACGATCAGATGACATACGGAGTACGTGACCTAACCATCGCAAGCTGTGCAACATAATTAGCTGACCAATTGATCGCGCATCCCGAGCGTTCCGGAATACGCGCAGGCGAACTGCCACATTGCTCACGCGATCAGTCCACTTAATATGGGCCAATTGGCGGAGACAACGATGGTCAAACAATGCAAGCCTGTTGATGTCTTCTTTGTGAACAGGCCACGTTTCCGAACCATAAAGCAAAATGGAACGCACACTGGCATTATACTTTGTAGAATGGAAATTCTGCATTTACTCTCAAGCTATCGAGACCTAAGTGGATGGTGTTGATTGCGCTAAGACTCCTTAATTCTATATACGTGTTGCGCTTATTCCGTGCTTGTTTCCATCAACCGGAGATTTTTTTTTGTATTTACAGCTTTACTGTTACAGGGGTTTGTAGTTTTAGATCATTTTGACAACGTTTCTTTTTCAACTGAACCCCGTGAAAGCCTCATGATTTCCATATACCCATCCAACGTTTCATTTCAGGTTAAAGCCGGGCCGCGATGGGTGTTGGCTGACGGACTAAATTTGTCTGCCATTCGCGAGGTCAAGGCCTTGAAAGAATTGGATCACCCAAACATCCTCACTGTACTGGATGTGTTTAGTCACGACCGGTGCATTTGTCTTGTTTTTGATTTTATGGCTTCCGATTTGGAGGCATTGGTACATGATTTCACCGTAGTCTTGGTTCCCGCGCATATCAAGGCTCTCAGCTTACAGGTAAGTGATCAGTGTCTTCTTCATGGTTATTTTCCTCTCCCTGGAATCGGTTTGTCCGTCTAACCTTGTTTTAAAGGATACTTCGACTTAGATATTTGAACCTTGTACTAGGATACCACGCGTACTATGCTAACCGCCATTTGTCGATGCCGGAACCGCCTGATGTGGGTGGTCGAATAGTAAGCTACTATTGCAAAATGAAGACAGTTGCCAGTGTTTTAATCATTGCGTTGTAAATAACATCCAAAACCGATGAGTGTTCTTACACCTTTTCAGATTGTCCTATCGAAACTGACAACCACCAGAGATTCCAAACATTTCATCATCGTCGTCAGCATTATTTTCAGCCTCTATCCTCACCTACGGGCGCAATGGTTCGGGTCGCTGTTGGTCCACAAAGTTGCAGAGTAGTAAATTGAATCGCGTCTATTTCACGAAGTCCACCATACTACTCACAACTAATACAACTTCAGAAACCAACAATGGCGTTGGTGGATTCCAGCATGAACTGTGAGAAATCTTGATTGGGCTGTTAATCCTCGGAATCATTCAGCGGATTCCTCATAACACTGGTTTAGACGGGTAATTGATTTCAAATGTGAAATTTCTGAGCCCTCGGCTTGGCTTCATAACTCAGCTGGTAAGACGTTTGCTGTGTTTAGGCATGTTTCTGTCGCAGGTCGAAACCAGCCGAAGCCCAGACTTTTCGCAGGTGGGTCTCATCCAAGTTACAGTATCCGTCACGCTACTTATAAGTTATGTATAAGTAAAAATGTAGAAAGAAAAAGATAAGAAAACGAGTGAATATGAAATAAAACAGCGGAGCCCCACGAATAACAACTTTGTGGATACGGGCTTGTCATTGACTGCGACACACTGCCATATCAAAGAATGTTTACCAACCAGCCGTGTGGATGGTAGCGAACTATCCAATCAGGTAGACCCCACCTACCAACCTTGCTCAGCTAGGGAACCGATGCTTTCGTAGCCCGTGGTTGCGTCATCGCCTGTTTATTTTCATAATCAATGTCTAAACTGAACAACACGCAATGTGGATGCCGCTCCATCGACATACACAGTGCGTAACCAAAACTAGCGACCTTGGTTATTAGTCGCCAACCTGTGCATTTTCCAAATACGCGCCAACGGATTATGTGTTTTTGAAACTACTTTACCATCGATCTGGCCAGTGGCTTAGCTTCAGATTGTACTTACATCGTGAGTTAACGGACGGAGCTTGGAACCATGGTATTGTGATTGAATCCTGAGGCCGGGCTTCATCAATTTTGAAGGTCTCCAACGTGTGGGCAAGAGGTGTCTGTTGGGTTGTCCACATGGGCATTTGGGACTTGGATGCATCTGGGTGTAAACAGGTTATGTCGGTCTGGCAAGTGGCGTCACCCTGGTGTCTGACGGCATCATTTAACAGAATGGAATAGATTGTGTTTGTGTGATGGGGTATGATGTGGGAATGAAAAAAATGTTAGAGCAATAACTTGATACATAATTCATAATTTCTTGTAAACTCAAAGGAGAGGGTTGTTGTGAGAAGTCCACTCCAGTTTTTGATCCAAATATCTAACCTGGAATACAACGGGCAGAAGTACAAAATTCAGGGTGCATTTAAGGCCGGTGACCAGTAGTTCGGCTCATGTGTCTTTCAAATAGATTTCATTCATCCAGATTGTCCGGTGCACCCTACGTGCTATAGTGACAGAATCGACCTAACATGCCGAAGTTTCAGTAAGGTTGGTGGGTCGTTTATAGTGGCTGTGTCCAGCCAAGAATTGCCAAACCAATAGGATTGTTATGACGTCTGCCTCTTATTACTCGACACTAGTGATGAGATTGATCCATACGGTCATTCAATAGGGTCCAGTCACTAAATTAGTCCGTTAGAGCCGGTGGGCACCATAGTGGTTCGTTCACCATGGTTGACGGTGACTAACAATGTTCTCGAGCCATACGGGGACGGTACGTCGTTTGGGAACCAATATACTCCCGTTGAGGCATTTGGATTCCTTTTACAGCGAGATAATATCCATTGTTTTGTTGTACTCCTGAAGAACATGCACGATATGCCATGAGAGACTCGGCTGCTAACCGTGGATTCACAACTCCGTCAGTATTACAGTTCATTGTCCGCGGCTGCTTATTCATCAGACGAACGCCTACCTGTTTCGCAGTTAACCTTCGCCAACCAGCCACCGGAAGATGAATATGTTGACATTAAATTATCCACCTCCGTTACCGGGTGCATTGTATTGAAGACTGATAACAGTTGTTTCTAAAATGTTCATCGATCTTCCCCCTAAACGTGTCAGTGTTTATGGTGTTTTAGATTGTGTTTCATTTGGAAGCTTGTTGCCTCATGATGACTAATCAACACATGATTTCTGTTTAGTGATATTTTACCGTTTGTATGCCCATTCTGTCAAGGGAAGTGTGACAGCTCGCTACGGGCCTCATAGGTGATTTCTACTGCAAATAGATCAAACGCCAAAACCACGACAGGTGATCCGTAGTTCATACACAAATTTTCATTCTTCTCTAAGCTCTCTTTGTACGGATTTCTCGAGTTTGACTTAGACGGTTTCGTCTTTTTCTGATCCGCAAAACTATGGTTTTATGCACACCTCAAATTTTCACTAACTTACAAAAGCTAACACTTTCCGAGTACTTTTTTGTTCCTTTGTTTTTCTGCGTCATTATTATTATTTTCTTGTTGACATTCCTATCTAGCGACAGGATAGTACGATAGCAGATGATCTAAACAAAAGGCTATCAAACTTCAGAGAACTGTGTAGAGGCCGAAAGCTTCCGTAATTTGTTTGTTAAATGTATCTCTGTGTTTCATCGTAACTGTGTACACTGACTTATTTTCAAAATGGTGGCATACATTATAAAATCAAAACAGTAAGGTTGTAAGTATTGATTAGTTGGTTGAATGAAAAACATGACGATACAACACTTCGCAAAATCCGCTCAACTATGTGTACCTTATTTTTCTCAATTTACCATAGACGTTATCATCGCGATTTTGACTCATTAAGATATTAAAAAAATGTAGTGCACACCAAGAATACAAACGAGAACCATAAACATCAGAGTAATTTGGCGGTATTCGTAAAATGTTTCAATGCAGCTTTTCAAACGGTGCCAGGGTCCACGTGTTGTGTAAGTTCAGTTGCTAGGTTCATTCGTGAACGAAGATCGCTATAGAACGGAGGATTAGCCCCCATCATTCGTATAAATGACCATTTGGCCACAAATTTTGCATCCATGTTTATACTTTTGTCAGCCAACGAGCCATATCCTTACATCATAGGAAAAGTGAGTCGCCGTTATATTAGCAGTACAGCGAAATTCCAAAGCTTGCGTGCTGTGTATGTCTGTTACAATTACCTATGTTTATGTATAACTGGTTGATACCCGTTTCAATCGTCATTCTTCTGCGGTAGCATTTTTGTGCACATTTCGTTTGGACTTATAGCAAGTTACGACTGGTCATCTCTTTATTTCTCACTATTAGCAATCCGGAAGAATCAGACAGCGTCCGTTTATTCGGAACCAGTCGATTCGTTACAGTTCGATTGGTTGTTAAATGTATGGTTGGTTATGGAGTAAAGTCAAACGTTGGGTGTTTCTAAAAGTACATACTGCAAGTTATAGCTGAAGTACTCGGACAAAGGGTTGCAACGGAAATGAACGGAGAGCACGCTGAGGATTAAACGAAATTGATCCTATTGCGGTAATAGGGCAAATGTTCAATCAAAGTAGCTTGTCAGCAAGCAGTGTGATCAAATGTGAGTTATGCTTACCTTAAAAAACGGCGTGTATATAAATATATGTAATTGGATGGCGTTGTCCAATAGAAACCCACTACACATGGGTACACTACCCGTTGTCACTAGTGAATGAACACTGGACAATGTTAATACCCTGAAGTTCACGTTGTGTTCCATACTAATTTGCCATAAGAGACCAAGCACAGTCTGTAGGAAATCTCGAGTCACCCGCCCGTGACCACATACCTTCATAGTTCGGAAAACCCTTACGTCTCTACATGTATCCAATTCTTCGAAGGATATCATTATTTTCTATATTAACTGAAATAGACTGATCTTTGTATTTGAAGAACGTGTTAACAAGTGTTTTGTGTTTATGGTAGAGCATTAGCAATTCATGATTCGTATCATGCTTGCAGTCAGCGAAGTAAAATGTGATTCATGATACACACAAGTGTTACCTAATGCTTTTTTATATAACGGCTCATTTTTGTGCGGTTGCGATGTACTTCACAGACGATATCTTCAATCACGAGCTATGCAAACAGTATGTTGCATTCGCTGTTCTCAGCGGAAACGGGTAACATTGCTCATATTGTTTCTATGCATACTCTCATTTCTTCACCGCATCCAGTTATTACGCGGCGTCGAGTACCTGCACGCCAATTGGGTCTTACATCGTGATCTGAAGCCGAACAATCTATTTCTTAGTCCCCAGGGAAAGGTGAAAATCGGTGATTTCGGGCTGGCACGTCAATTTGCTTGTTCTCCAACCCGGCCGATGACACATCAGGTGGCCACCCGATGGTATCGGGCTCCGGAATTGTTCTATGGCTGCACACAATACGGGGTCGCCATCGATTTATGGGCAGTTGGTTGCATCATTGCGGAATTTCTCCTCAGAGCGCCTCTATTTCCGGGCGATTGTGATCTGACACAATTGAGCAAAATTTACGAGGTAAGCCTGAGCGGTTATTTTGATAATTATTGTGAAATTCAAAGCATTTTTTATACTTTTGGGGTTGGACATATTTCCTTGGCATTGTAATATACGAGGCCTGGGCAAAAAATCGATTCTTTTCGAACATAGGTGATGCCAGTGAAAGCAGTCATGGTTGGGGAGTCAGAAACAATTTAACTAGTCACAATCCAAAGCCGGTTTACCTGGGATAACAATAGTTATTCACGGTAGCTTAGTAATAAGGACTTTCGATCACACGACCGCGGATTTGAGCTCAGTTGTTGCAAGTGCTCTTATATGAATTTCAGAAGTCGAATAGTATCTAGCCCGTGTATATCACATGACATCCATTATTCTGTCATGTATAAGCTGGCAAATTAATTCATCCAAGCACGTTTGCCAAAACAGATTGTCTAGACTTCTGTTTTCACGTGATAGACTGATCGGGACCAGTCGACAAACTGCACGGAACGTTATCCAAAATTTTGTTTCCATAGTTCCGTGTACCATCTTGAGTTAACCGAATACTCCTGTCATACTCATGGTTTGTCAGTTGGCTGTCACTCGGACGTACCAATCCTTATCTAAACTGCGCAGTAATCTGTTGTTTGATCAATCCTTCATGGAACTCGACAATATTCTATAGCATCTCACCAGGAGGTGCGTAATATGACAAAAATTTTAATGTCCTTTGATGTAGTCACTCGCGAAAATGAACATACATTTCCGGCCCTATGCTATACACGCGGGCACCGAAGTTCTGTCGCCAACCTGTCAAGCAGCCAGGTATGCAGAGAGCCTACCGTTTGAGATGTTCACTCCCAATTGATGTCTATCTTATGTTGATGCCAATCACATTTCCGTTAAATTGCCTTCTGTTTGGTAGAGTTGCCATTATTGCTAGAAAAGTAACTTTTCCTTATGGACCGTGATATTTAGTCGTGTCAGTACACGATGATTTATCTACATTTTATGGCAATGTGCCTCGGTTCTACCGACTGACGTGTGTCACGACCCAAAGGGCATTTTATGTTTGTAGATTGTAGTGACAAACTTTTGATTGGTCGTTTCGGGTGATCACTAGTCTAAGTTTGGCTTCATTTTATGCACTGGTGATAAGGGCTTGTCTCTCATCCTATTTCAGATATATGCTGTTGACAATATCAGTTTGACTTACCCGGGTTCTAGGTCGCTTTCACCATAAACCTTCTGTCTGGGTTGGACAGAAAAGCTGAGCTGGTTCGTCCTCGAAAATACCGCGACTGTCCCCGTATTTGCTCCCAAGACAAGCCAAAAGACGCGTTAAAAAACAGCTTTGTTCCGCCCCAAAAACGTATGAGACAAGGCGAAAAATGCAAGGTGTTTATATGGTGCGTAGTGACCTAAAAACATTATCGAATCTGAAAACGGAAGGACAGCTACCGAAGAAAATATTTAAGGTCACTAAGCCACCAGTGAGCATAGCGAAATAAAGGTGGGATAGATAGGAAAATAGCCAAGGTTACCTCCCGACCGTTCCGGACATTTCCGCTAATTCTGATTGGATTAATCTTTTTTGTCAAGGACGGAGGCGGTTTTGGACGAAAAAAATGGACTTTTTAACAGAAACGTTAAACATTGTTTCCCCGCTCAATGGACTCATCACAGATCACACGTAATTTGCAAGGCATTGTCACTTCCGCGCATGATACTTTCAGTGACCAGTGATTGGTAAAAATGTTTTCAAACCAATAGCACCTAGTTTCCATTATGTTAAGCCCACCACCTATCGTATCTTACCATTCTCCGCGTTTACTTTCTGTAAAGCTTAAGCACTGATTCAAACCCAACCCAACCTCACCCTCTGCTATCATTGCTTGTTATAAGCCACAATCACAAATGAGAACAGTTAAGCTTCGTCAGTGTAGTTTATCCCCATCACTGTGACTTGCTGGATCGATTGAATTGAATTTTCGGTTATCACGAGCCACTCTGTGTAGTGTTTCGAAGGGCGATTTTACTGCATAGTGCTGAGTGGACACTCGGTCCATTTTAATACTTGTATAACAAAAAGAATAACAGTAGTGATAATAGAATCCAGACTCATGGATGTTCTTTGTTTTTCGGACTTAGTGGATGATCCAAGTCCGAAAATATCTGTTCAGTCTGGTTTTTTTCTATACAGATCATTAAATCCAGATTTTAGTTTCCAAAAGATACTGAATCGAATTCGACCAAGCCGGCGGATGTCAGTTAGAAGATGTATTATCGATGCGTCTATGTGATACTTGATGTTCGCGAAAAAATCGCAACAAACCTTGGTCAAAATCTGTTCTGATGTAAAGTATTCTTGTGGATGGCCACCATCCAAACGTATGCATTCCACAGTGTGCACATTTCCATTGGTCCACTGAGTTTTAACATGTGGTGGCTAGGGTTATTAAGAACCAATCGATGGGTTGTTCTGCGTTTCTTAAAACACCATGCGTCGTTCTCTGTGGGGTCTGTTAGTATCAACCGTTAGTCCACATCTCGAGACAATAGTCAGATCTGTGACTAGTTATTTGATGGTTACCACAGTTTTTTCCTTTTTAATCCACCATTTTGTTTCAGGTACTGTCACAGTAGCTAAGAAAAAACAATTCTTCTCCTTTAGGGAGGCGAAACAGAATTAGCTGGAAGGCTTTTTTAACTGAAGGGTTTACCTTCTCACTACACAGATTACAGGCACTCCGGACGAAGATACATGGCCAGATGTTCGCAGACTGGCAAATTACGTACACTTTGAACATCGGCCGGGCATCCCATTCTCCCAGATATTCACCGCCGCCGGTTCTGATCTGATCCAGCTGTTAGAAACACTACTCAGCCTAAATCCAGATACCCGGGGTGTTGCAAAGTCGGCGCTCGCTTCTCCCTACTTTACTAATAAGCCTTATCCTACTCCGGACGATCAACTCCCACAGCCCAAAGTAAATCGTACCGTGGCTGGCTTACTTCATCAACACACTCATCAGCGTGATCTGCTTAATCCTCTCGACCCCGGTCAGATGAAGGCAAATGCAGACACGTCTATCACCTCAGCTCGAAGTGGTCGTTTACGTAGATTGGCAGATAAAGAAGACCCGACGGACGCAACGGCTGAAGTTTCGGTGGCTAAAAGGTTGCGCTTCTGATCGTTTCGCGATCTGTACAGTTTCCCTGATTAAATTCTCACGGTTTTCATCGTAATCGTTTGACATTTGATATGGGGCAATAATTATTTTATTGCATTATTGATGCACTGTCCATTATAAACAATACAGTATTCGTCATTCCTTCAATGTTGCCGGGGTACGATTCATATTGCTGTATGGTTAGGAAACATATCCTTTGAGTTCGGGAAACGACAACCAAATGTTTTCTTTCTAACGACTGTTTCCACAGTATTGCTCAAAGACGGGACGCTTTCTAGGATGCAGATAATCAATGTGCCTTTGATTGCTCACTATGATGTGGAAAAAGCACACCATCTTGATGCCCATAGCAGCAGGATGGTTTCGTATTATTTGTTCAGCTAAGGGTCATGCGTCTTAGTACAGTGGATTCAACTCGCCAATCTCACACCACTCGGTTACCAATAACGTCGATTGTAAACAAGACGATATGACCTCTTGGTGCATTTCATGCTCAAGTCAATCCTCTCGAGGATAGAATAAATTACGTGAGATACGGATTCTAAGCGACTGGTTTGCACAAGTGCTATTGGCTGGTCCTGAAGTTGTTTTGAACGAGTTATCTAACCAATGTATTGTCTGTTCGTTTGCTTTACTTACTTCAATTGATCAGTATGATTCTACACTGTTTACCTGAACTTCATGAATAATTGGCAGTAAATTACGTCGGCAGCGTAAGCATCACAAATCGCCCGCTATGCAATATACGAGTTGAAGACCTAGAGAAACGGACAGTTACTCGGTATTTACTGCTTTTCGATTTGACATGGGGATGAGCCCACCCAAGTGCCGCATATTTGTGGCTGAAAGCCACACTCAGTCATATCGAGTGTGATCACCGCTACGGTATTGACAAGGAGGGGTTGCATGATTGCACGTTGCCTTAATCACGTAACATCAACCACATGTGAATGTTCAAAGTTACGTCAAGACTACTCAGATAATTTGGAAAATCCAAACACGTGACACGGTTAAACATGCTGAAAAAAGTATTTTTCTATCCCTATTTCATCAAGGATTTTGTGAGTAATGTGGTGGCCGTCTTTAAGTGACCACACACCGTCAACCGAGTACTACTGACTGCCTTCCGTATACCGACTTGCTAGGTCGAAGTGATATAGTTTAACATTAGGAATTAGTTTTGGACAATAGGCGTCATTTTCACAGCCTGGTTAACTCCAAGTTAAGAGCTCTACATGCTTTTTCTTAAGGTTCGCATGCCGGCCGAAACTCCGTGTTGCTTGAATGGAAGCTCAGGCGGACATTATGAATTCTAGTCAGTTTGTTACTCACGCCCAACCTTGAGTGCTCCGGCCTGTGTAGTTCATTCCATTCAGTCATCGGTCGACGAAAAATTAAGAGCTTTTCGCATGTTTCCTAGACTACAGCGATGTTTTTGGAAATGTTGACAGAGCGACGCTACTTCAATTTCTCAAAGAAATATGGAGCTCAGATTTCAGCTGTTGGGCTTTTATGTGACGACTACAAATCGAAGTCAATTTCCACAATTTAGCGGTCAAACCTGATCGCCGCTCATTACTGCCCCCGGTGTTCTACAGGGCACAATCCCGTCCCGTTCCGTATTTTCACGCAACATTGCATGCATGCCAGTAGACAATCACACATTTGGTTACAATTAGGCAGCAGGCGTTCAATTAGATTTTCTTTGACTACTTTGCTGCACAGTTTATCTGAGCTAGCAAGGTGATTGGAGTCCCGCGTTATTTCTCTTAACACACCCAAACGTGTTGACATTTTTTCGCTCAAGAAGAAGGATCAATATAAAGACCTTTTTAATGCACGCTCATCCCTTCATATAAATAATGGACCTTTACCTCGATTGCTTTAAGCGTCCTGGGATTGCTTCGAGTAACAACGTAACGTAGTCACTTCATGGTGTTGATGTTTACATCAGATTCCGGGGGCTTTCGTTTTATGTCCGTCGCCAAACCGTTTTCTCTATTCCTCATTTGGCTAGTCGTTTTATTAAGGCTTGTGCGTTCCCCCACGTTGTTTTCCCTGGTTTGTTGCTAAAAGACTGAACTTTTGCCAGACCGCTGAAACATCTTTCCTGTTGCAATGGCATAAATAACTCGTTGATTCTATCGTTTATCACCATTTCAAAATGTGCGAACAATTTCCAGCGACAATCCTATCCGACATAACTCACCCCTTGTATTTGTATGTCTCTGAATGTGTTCCTCAGTCTTCCACCAGATCCTTGTGCAAACATTTATTCGTACGTATCCTGTCTTACTGTTCTTCCATTAATCCTTAATTAGGTCGATTTTTACACAAACCCAACTTTCTCATTCTTGCATTAACCTCGAAACCAAATCACTTGATATTTTTTATGATTGATAATGACTGCGGCTGATTTTCATAATCTCTCTTTGAGTTTCATGGTTCCACTAATAATTTTGTGATCTATGCGCACTTATTTAAATGTTCTCTAGTTACTGAAGATGTAGGAAGTAAAAAAACAACAACTGAAAACTCGCCTCTCGAGATGCACAAATCGTTTCATTGACTTGACTTGATCAGTGAACCACTGCCCGTTAGATCAGGATGAGTCGATTTTCGAATCTACATCATTAACTAAACAATCACTTGCGTGGTGCTAAACGTTCTCCACATATAGGATGCCTTAAGTATTCTGGTGACTGGTTAGCTATACGGCGCGGGCATTGACAACAAACGGTTAGGTAGAGTCACATTTTATGTTTTTATGCTAGCACAGTGCTCAGTCTCGTGTAACTTGGACTTTGTGGGACTGCACGAATGTTTTACAACGTAAAAACTAATTGCGGTCAATTCGAGACAAGCGCTCCCAAATACGGTGAGGCAGTCGTGAAGTGGGGCCCATTTACTTTGTTCGGTGCCAAAGAACAGCTCCCGGAATTTACTTACAACCACACGATTTGTTTAGGTAGTTATGGTCTATAAATGTTACCATTACGATCATGGGTAAAGAAACATAATGGGAAAAAAATAACCAGACAAATGAATTAAGGAAAATAGTAATGAATCAAATAATGAAAGGTCATTCGGTGTAGACAAGGTGAAACTCTTGCACGTAAAACTGCTTGGAAATGAATTGACGGGGAATATTCACGATAGAAAACCACATGACTTTATATGCACACAACGAGGAAGCGTAACGTACAGGTCAAAGCTGACAAGAAAAGAGACAGGCGAGACGCTGCATGAAAGAGACAAGTTAATTGCAGTTTCAGGATGTCTACTGGTCGTGACGATGCAGTTGTTTCCGAAAGCACGCACAAGCGCCGGAAATCGATGTACCTTTTGAGAAGTGTGCCACAAGCTGCGGTTGACTCATAAAACTTTCCATAAGTTCCGTAAGGCTGATTCGCCACAATGGGTCATCGACTAGTTTTACCTCACTCGGAAGACGACCGCGTTCCTTGACAACAAGTTGCTGTTTGGAGCTGGTTTCCAACAGCTGCGCGTTTTCTAACTCCGCCCTCGCTTTTAACCGTTTAAGTTCAGCAACCTGTTGAAGTTCACTGCTCAAGTGAGCCACTGCGTCTATCAGTTCGGATTGCTCCACCGAACGGGTGTCGTCTAACAATCGATGGAACGTCTGTTACGGAAGGTAAGGTGCAAATAAACAATAAATCTATAGCATCATTGTCGTATAAAGTGGGGATACGTTTATTTAAGAAGCTTCCACATGATGTTGTAGAGAGAATCGGAATAAACGATACGGTTAAGATAAAAAACCATTTGAAGTGGATAACGTTGGGGCTCTTTGCAACGTTCAACATAGATGATGGAATGGAATGCGAAGATATAATTTCCTAAACAAAAATTATTACTTTTGTTTGGATAACCACTGCGAACTCAAATAACTGTTTACACTTGGTGACTCTAAAGTCTTCGATGTCAACAATTTTTCAAGAAAACCAAACGAAAAAGGTAACAGTGCAGTGAAAGCAAGTAGTCTGCAGGAGTCAAATCATATGTTAACACGAAAAACAAATGCGAAATAGGTCATACATTCCACGGTAGAAGCACAAGCTCTCAATCTGAAGGTTAGAACACTCACTGTGAGCAGGCAGACGAAATTGTCTTGCGTCAAAGAGGTCAAAAGGTCACCCGAAGAGAGATACTTATTTTGGCTTGGTCTGCGTAGTATGGACGGTGATCCAGTGCCAGTCGATTGATCACTTAGCTTGCGCGAAACATTGAACACTTCCTGGGCCGTATCGAATACGAGAGGAGTTTCTGATTCAGTCTCATTGTCCAGCTCGAATGCCACAAACATTTCTTCTGTCACCTCTACGCCAGGTTCCATAACATCCCAATCAGAACTGGATGGAGAGGAGCTTGTTGAGCTATGATCACCAGCCTCAGCTCCAATAAGTCCCGGTTCTTGGTCGATCACTAAAGCTGGCATCTTGCTTAGGGAACTCTGCGAAGCAGATTTTGTGTGATGTTTATGGGTTGTGTTAGGTTGCTCCTCTGGAGGTGGCCAGTTGGGTGACTGATGCAACTGGTAGAGTAGTTGTAACTTGGCCTTCCAGTCAGAGCCACATATACAGGCCATAAGCCATGCGAAGTCCTATGCGATCGGTAAAAGAAATAAACGGTGTTTAGTGACAGATGAAGAATAGAAAATTAACGTTGGAACATAATTATGGGCACTTCCACTGTGCTCAAGAAACATACATGTAGCCATCAGGGTTTTCAAATGACGAATACATGCTCCAAAGAAATACAACCGGATGTTACATTTCGAAAGATACACGTGTTAATGAATCAAGTCTTGGAGTATCTTGTGCACCTAAGGAGAAGTATTTGGCAGATGATAGGAAAGTTATTTCAGTTTTAAACATAGTGCTTGTGCGAAAATTTCGGGATCAAAAAGAATCGTGATACGTAAGTGACAATGGGAGAACCACAGGCACCGGTACGAACTTCCAAAGATTTGTAACTAAGCCTAGTGGTTGGCCTCTTTATGGATTTGGAAAGATCAGTGTAAATAGGTCTACGGGAATCAGACAAGATACAAAAAGCAAAGGAGTTACACGTTCTAAAATGATGAAAAGGAATAAATTCATTGACGTAGGAATGAAAGATTACACTAGAGTTGAACGAATATTTTATGGTTTTAGGGAAGAATTGAATTTTTGGGCAAAAGAACAGAACAGAATAGTGACGGGTAAGAAATGTCAACAAAGCAGTGCGCATGCGCTCACAGAACGAATAAATAAAGTGTACGGGGTTAATTAGGACTCCAGACCAAAAGCACAGAATGTGAGTTTTCTCACTTCAATAAAAACACTGGTAACGTGAAGAGTTCACAACAAACTTCGACCTAGCGTAATACCTAAATATGCTGCGGATTAGGGGGATTTGTTTTTCACGTGTAATTTGGGACGATGATAAACAGGTGTTGACAGTTCGCTCATTTGGACCTACTGAGGATAAGCTACACCAGTTCGGTAGAACCTTTTACAGTTTGACAACTTTCCCAAATTTGGGACTTTGAAGACGATATTGCCTACAAACTTTATAAGAAACGAGCCCTTCGGAAAGACATAGGGCCTATACTAAGCGAAACGAAGTACATCTTAGAGGACACCTGAATTTGTCATTAGTAAGGAAGATATGTGACGAGTAAATCGGTCAACTTAACAACAATCCAAAAAATGGTCCTCTAACGAAAGCACTGGATATTATAAGCCTTAAGAAAAATCAGTATCTATGTTGAAGGATTGCTAAAATCTAGGAAATACGAACGAGTTGCTCTGCATTTTCTATATAGGAAAAGGATAACCGTGAGTAGGGACTGTCAGTAAGCAGATGGATGTGAATTGATAAAGTTATTCTGTGACGTTATGCGTGTGTGGATATATTTATCACAAACAGCACTGGAAATGGACACGCAATCTTAGATGACAGTTGTGTTCCATTCATGTTGCTACATAGTTCGAACCACACAGCTACTAAGTATTGATTTTACGTCAGCGTAGTGTATTTATGATGGAAAGAGAGAGAAAAGTTCATCGGATTAATCAGAAAACTTATATCAACATGGAACATCATACGGTGCAACTTAATCTCGACGATGCGTTATTTCAATTTCTGAGTTAGCGGCCCGGTCTCCTTTGACCAGAAACGTTTGTATGATGAACGCTTCTTTGGGCGTGAGTTGATATTTCTAATCGTTGAAAAAATTAAGTATGTGAGTTAACGTATTGAATTGAGGCAAAGCTACACGCAAAGAGGAACATACTTTGAAATTGATCAAGTTATCCCGGTCTCGATCGAGCAGGCGGAAACAAGGGGTTGCTAAATATTGAGCGGTTCTAGCCCAAGGTACAAGTCCTTTGAATAGTCCACCAAATTGCTCTCCGTCGATTCGGTGCATATCATAGGCCGGTCGACTAGGATTATAGGCCTCGTGATGTGATGTTGCCGGTTGCACTTGATGTCGACGATAGTAGCGGGAGGCGATATAATGTTCCTACGGAGTCAGATAAGGAAGATGATGAGATAAACTGACAAAAATGAAGATCGTCTACAAGATGTGTAATATATTGCTAGTAGAAAATTAAACGAACTTTTGGGTTCTAGCGACATGAGCACTCAGATTAAACATTGCACATCAGACGTGTTCGAACAACTCCGACTCTACTGACAAATTCACTTTGCGCCCTTCGAACAGGTTTGTGAACTTCTGACTGATTAGTCCAACTGAACAACTGATAATGGCACTCTTATGTCTTGCGTGACAAAAACGACCAATACTAAATGATTATGAAATCAAAAAGCAGGTGACAAAAGAAAACGAGCAGCACTCACAACCATATTGTTTAATCCCCACTGCGCATTAAAATATTCTTCATCCGTGTGTGCATACGGTTTGGTTCGATTGTTCCAGATTCTAGATGAGACCCAATTGTGAAAAGTCAGGGCTTCGGCTGGATTCGAACCAGTGACAGAAACACCACGCCTCAACGCGGCAAGCGCTGTACCAGCTGAGCTATGAAGCCACGCCAGAAGGTCGGAAATTTCATATTTGGACTCGGTTACCCACCTGTCTCATATGGAATCCATCAAATGATCCAAGGGATCGACTGCCTCGGCAGGACTTCTCAACCGGTTCACGCTGGAATCCACCAACGCCACCGTTGATAATTAAAAGTTGTGTTGCCATGTGACGTACCACCACGCGTATATTGTCAAACTGTTACGACCTAGACAGTAACTGTCGCAGTAAACAGGGCTCAAATCCGCGACCGTATGACTGGTAGTCAGATGTCGTTACCACTGAACAGCCATCTCCTTCTGCGTGACAGTTTTGTTTCATCAGTTAAAAGTAGCTCGGACACAGTTAATACATGTCTGTTTAGTGTTTGCCATATCGCGCGTCGTCTGTGCTCTCTGGATGGAGCTGGAAGAAAATCATGGCGCGCAGCCCACAAGAAGGTCAGTACTATCTTCTACCGGCTGGGATACTGTCGATTAGAAGTTCAAACAAATGACCGTAAATCGAAGTCAATGACAAGGATGGTGACTGTCGTAGCCTTCATTAGATGGATTTATGCGTGTTTTTTTTAAAGTTCTCTGTGAAGTACAACAGTAAAAGTGCTACAACCGCACGCAGTTTGAAGCCAATAAAGAGCACTTTTTCTCTCCGAGTATCGTCGTATATTCTGCTCCGCATTCGCGTATGCTTATCCACTTATTTACTCGGTTTTATCAGCCGTGTTTTTTGTTTCATGGTCTAAAGTCAGTGCTCAGTCTGCCTACGGACTCGTGCACAATAATAAAACAATAGTCCAGTGAAACCTTGTCATCGTACCGAAAAATCGTTCAATAGTGCAAGGTGTTGGTCATCTAACAAGCAATTACACACCGTTGGCCCTTTTAAACCGGACTTCCAACCTGAGATGCAGCGAAATGTCTATTCAAACGTTTGTCCGATTCTATATTTTCGGCCGTTGTTCGTCGCGGATTATCATTTGTCGTTTCTCGCCTATTGGACCGAGTTACTTCAGTGATGGCGCGTTCGATTCCTTGCGTTGTCGGTATCACAACTGGCTGTAAACGTAGACCATATGCCAGTGACCGTTAGAATAACTGCGTCCCGAACTTGCCTACCTATTACATTACAACGAATTGCCTTCCGTGCACAAACATACCGATAGAAAATGTTCTAGAGTAAGGATAGGTTGGAACGAACTTTGTGGATGTCAGCGACCGTAACATTACTGGGCTATCTCGAGCGGGTACTTAGAGCATCCTCGTTTCGTTGAACTCAGACCAAAGTTAATCACAGACAAAGATACGAATAACCGAATAAGGGTAAAGCAAGTGCCTATTGTTGATACAATTTGTGGATGACACAAGTTGATGCGCTCGAAAGAGTCTTCCAGCTAAATTGTAGCGGCTCCCGGAAGCTACAGTAGAATGGAATCGGTCTCACTACCTACAGTATTGAGGACACCAACTCACAACAGTGACGCTCAGTGAAATAGAGAACAAGGCATTCAACGAACACACTGTTCCACACTACATACTTCAACGAGTTGGCTAATGAAGTGGAAACCCACCTCGTGTAGGACTGCATCACTTGCGCATCTGATTATACTGAGATCAAACTCACCTGTACTGTTGAAGGTAGATGATTCCTTGCGCTTACTTAAAATACTGTCTCTTATAAATCAAACTCATCATCCTCTCGTAGCGAAGGCAGTCATTTACTAAAATGGGGATAAAACCAATGTCCGGAGCCATAACCAGGTTGGTTACTTAGAGAATTTGGATAACACTGAGTTCAAGTGCCCTGGGAAAAATCATGTGAAATACTGACTCAAACGAGCAAAAAAGGTGTATTGGATGATCATACTTCATCCAAACAGTACAGGGAATAGGCGGTCACAGCAAACAGACGAACACATCCGATAATCGCGGTCACCATCAGTTGCGCGACTCTATGTCAAACCAGTTTTCGCCCCGAATGACCTTCAACCTGCCCAGCTTCTTCTGCCTCAGCATGACACAAATTATGTTGAGTATCCTGAATCTTATCTGAAAGATCTGCGAACCAACATGAATCATTGAGGACCGACAGAACACGAATTCCGCTTTTCACCCCACTACTTTGTGAACCGATCTTCGAACCAAGCTTGCGGATGAGCGTTTCCATTTCAGTCATTTCAGTGAATGGCCAAATGGGAATTATCGTGCACACAAGGCTTACAGCGGATTACTTCTCAAAATTACCGACATGCCGTCCACCAGAACTACCATCAAAGCATACTTCTGAGCTACGGGGCAGCTTCATTATTACCCTCATCTGGCTGATTACAAAAGTTAATTTTAGACTAGCCATGACTAAACCCATAGAGCTCAACTTACTCGAAACACGATAAACAAATCAGTCATCTCTCGGAATGGCATTATATTATACGGTTCCAGACTCCGGACGACATCCCGACATGCCGCCTCGCTTAAAGCATGAATGACAGGCAAACGGCGTCGCATTCGCATGGAGTTGATTCGCTCATTGGTAATTGTGGGAAAATTCTGGTATGCCTCAGCAATTAGATTGTGAACTGGTTCGCGTGACGAGGTAGAATTACGCGTTGAACTGGATTGGTCTGGAGCACAGGTGGTCTCCGATGGGTTTAACAGCGTGGCTTGGTGTTCCCAACGTGAAGAGGTGGAGGGCGAAAACAAAGTAGGAACCTGAAGAGACTTCGAGTCTGATGCGTTATGGAGTCCGAGACTGGCAAAGAACGTGCCCAGACGTCCCATGATCTCGCATTCTTCACCAAGCAGCAGGGACGATTCGATAAGAGAGGAGTGACGTCTTAAAATTTCCAGGGCGAGTTGAAAAATAACCTGAGCCAAAAGAGAGAGACTATAGTTCAATGAACACCCGAATTGCGATACAAAACTGAAGCTCAATGATTATTTTAACAGAATTAAAAAGGCTGACAAAAAGCCAAAAAATCTTCAAGATTTAACATTAACCTCGAGTTGAAGGTGGACGAATGAGAGGAGGTTTTCATCCTTCACTTATTTTGACATGGTACACGTTGCTTTTTTCATGGAAACAATAGAACCCCAAACAATGCAGAAAATTTATGAGAAGCGGTGGGAGCATCTATTCTTTTGTTGTTGTTGGGCCTTGAAAAAGCTCCATTTATTTTGAAACTCGCTTTCATGCACAATTTACCAAATATTTTAGCCACGGATGCTGAAGTTTGTGAAATTAACGCTATTGTTTTAGACTGTAATATTCGTATGCCTAATCAGTAAGCATACTAGTGTGAAGGGTCCCAGCACGAGCATGTGGTAGTGTAACTAGAGTCTCTGCAAGTAAAGGGGAGCGGTTGACAAGAACAATTTATCTAAGTAGTTTGTAAATATAAGTAGACCATTGACAACGGTCGCTCAGCTGGTGGTCTTCAATAAATTCTCGATGAGACTAAAGTCTGCGCTATGTAACGAGAAGAACAATGCACCCATTATATGCGCAGTTGTTCAGATCTGCATTCGACTAACTTTACTTATGGGACAATCATTATCTTAAAAAAAAATGTGCACACACAGTAGGCCGTGACAAACTATTCACCAATCAACGAAGATGTTGCGCTCAGCCACAGTGCACAAGGGATAAGTCAGAATTGTCAGTTACAAAAGCAGTCCTCTGCTCAAAGTTATTAAATTAAAAAAAACGGACTTGAGTTACTGTTATTCACACTTGACGATTTCGTTCCACACAGATGTTTTAGATAGTGAAAAGTCGAATGTTGTGTCAGTGTGTACCCAAAAGGCAGCCCTTTACTAGGGTTTATTCTATCCGTCTATCGAAACCGAACGCATCACAGCAAACCAAATCGGACAATTACTGTGATAGTCCAGACTCTAGGGAAAATCATGCAATTGGTGTGCCACACAATCGGGCTCGCAAATTGAATCAAACTGCCTGACATTCACTTATTCATTAGAAGCCTTTCTCAGCTGAAAATTCCCGAGGCCCTCAATCGGGAAGAACAGACAAGAATGATGATTAGCTAGGAACAACTGATATTGGTTCGATGGAGTACTAGTCTCAGGCAAATGTGATTGATCATCTTGTCACAATCATTCAAACTTAATATGTCATGAGAAACTCTTCAAATTACATTCAATTATGTTACTTATTATTAATCAATAACACTAAAAGAATATGTCGTTATGGATTTTGACTCTCCTAACAACTTGTAAAGCCCTCGCTAGATACAGTGAGTGTCAGTGATTAGCTGGATCACTTAAACACGAATTTTTATGTTACGCCAGAACCAAACCCAAAGGTAAGAAGGAGAACCGTTGCTCTTGTCCAAGTTTAGCGAGAACAGAACTAGGGTTTCCCATCGAAGTGAACCAGTTGGAGTTGTCATCTGTATGCGAGAAATGTCATTGATTGTGAATGGTATCCAAATAAAAACGACCATCCAATGGAAACCACGGATGATGATCAACGAATAACAAGGTTTCCAGATGACAAATTGCACTCCAAGGATTGGCATAAACAGCATTCAGGCGAATCACAATAGTCGTGCAGCTCGATATGAACCGCACATTGAATGGAAAACAATAAGTGTCTATATGATTAGGACAGTTGGTTGATCATAAATGCATTCGAATGGAGAAAACCTGGGAAACCGTCGCTGTCCCATTCTCCAGACAGTGGAGAGAAGGGTAGTTGCACGCGGTTATCGCCAGTGTTTCGGTTCTAAACACAATCACCCGAACCCACTCAAATTAAAGCAGGTCTCACAAACTATTGTGTTTGAGCGCATCAACACTTCTAACGAATGATCCGACCAAATATTCCAAACCCCCACCGAGTGTACAGGACCTATGAATTACGATACGGCAAGACAAGACAATAGAGAAGACAAAGAACCGTCTCCCAATAGCGCGTGTATTCACCCGAACCTTCGACCTGATAAAACTAAGGAAAATGCGGTCACATTCACATAAAATGATGATCTTCAGTGTCACGTGAAGACTGGAACAGTTGTTCAAACGAACATGAAGTCCGTATTTCAGGAATGGCACAAGATAGGTAGAATTTGATTTCAGATTCCTATTCTTAGGGTTAGGTTGACCCTATCCCTAACATACACGACCAGGGCACAATGATTACTGTATACTGTTCGGAAATGTATGAATTCATTCAATGCACACTTAACCGTCATAAGGGCGCAAAAACTCGGCTTTTCGTCTTTATTTTTCGGAAAAAAGAACTTAATAAAAAGTGATCTGAAAATGATAAGCCATCTTAGAGAATAGGAAGTGAGGGTTAAAAACAGCTGTTTTCGATCATTCTCATCAACCATATACAATTACGAAGGATTCATCAGACATACAAAAATGGAATATGGTCAAACGAAATGATAAATCATGGAAGCTGTGTGGATGACAGTCTCAACGGGTGGTGATGTGCTTGCTTAAATCTTATCGTTGGAGTCCGTCCGAAAGATAAGGGTTTCATTTTCATACTAGCCTGTCATCTGACTAACTAGCATTGGCCGTCTGGACCACCGGGGCCTTTGCACACACGCCTTCTCATCTTATTCCTCCGGGTTTAGACTGGATACGTGGTGTGTGAGTGGCACCACAAGTGGTTCGACGCAAGCCAATTGCAGACTGATATACAATACACAGGAATCTTCAGGCTTAGGTCACTGTGACAAGCCAATCCGAACCGAATGCCGCGGACCGTGTGTGTTGTGTTTGCATGAGGTACATGCTCAGAATATGGTAGCACGCTAGTCGAGTGAATGAGGAACAAACGGTTGAGGTATGGTTGGCCGCAACAGGAGTAAAGATGGTACAAAATTTTTCTAAGTGTACAGCTGGGAATTTTAAAATTCGATCGCGGTCAGCTCTGTCGTCGATTAGTCTTGCCTTGACAACTCGGCAGTGAATGCGAGACACATTGTAAGTAGTTTTGAAAGCGTTATCGTCTATGACTTGATGATACGCGTCGATCAAATGCAGTGAATTCCTTGTAATCGTATAAGGATGAAGGAAAACACCTGTTCGTAACCTCGACTTTTCATTAATAAGAGCATGTTTTAACATCTATCTATACCATGTACACTGAGGCGGGCTGTACTAATTGGTCTAACACGCTGCCAAACACCAGTTGAGACTATGTTGCAGGATCGTCATTCAACTCATATATGACAGCGATGAGAATGCGTGTGACGTGTGGTGATTAGGGTAACACGTCGTTGTGGTCCATTTAGGCTGCTGAAACAGCAACGGGCGTGGTAACCTATTTGGATGTCAAAGGCTAGACACTCATAAAACAGGGCATTGTCGGAATATTTCGTTTTTTAGAAATCGACTGCCGTAGGAGAGCAAAAATGATTTGGAAATGGAAGTCTAACAACACAGCATAGGCTACTGCCACAGATCAGCGACAACTTTTGTGAGTTGCCAAGACGGCTCTGTTCGGTCCATCCGGAGTTTTATCGCACAAGGGTAATTTTTACGCATTGGCTTTTGCACAGAGGATGGTACTTAATAAATATGGCTTTCAGCAAAACGACCCTCACTGAACGCGGACCGTAGACAAGTGGGCCTGTGAGTTGAGGTGTTGTGTATAAAAATAAGGAAATTAAAGTCTAAACAGAGATTGGAGGAAGAAGAAATGTATTTCAAGAGACTTCGCAAAAATGTCCTACTGAACAGAGCAACAGCAGTTTCATAAGTACACGATGAGGCGTCCTGTAGACCAGTGATTTGGTTTATAGGTTTTTATCATTCTGATGGATTATCACATCTTATTACATTTCTAGGTGCTCAGATTGTATACGTACATTAACTGAGAGTAGATTAAAGTGACGGTTGTTGTCAACGCACGACGTGTTCATCATATGCATTTTTATGTCACGTGCACGTGGTTTGATACCAAATCGCTGAGCTTTTATAGCCCTGAACTGCATCATGGGCTTGACAAATGCTTTATGTCCGACACGGAATGAGGAAATAGTGAGGTCGTGACAAACAACGCACTGGCATATGCAATAGGAATTTTGATCATCTGATCCGATACAGTGGTACGAATTTGCTCAGATATCGAGTGTAGTAACCGGCTCTTAATACACGTTGCGGTATTGTTGATGAGGAATTCCTGTTGTAAACGAGTGATTAAAGGCAGACAGATAGCCGGCAGTTATTTTTATCATGAATGGTTCTGTTTTGAATTCATCAAGGTTGATGATGAAACACATAAACATGAATCCATAAGCTCGATGAGAAATAACCGTGTAATCGTAAACGTTGGGTAACTCCTCGGATATCGATTTATCCGGACGGGAAAACCATAGCAGGAATAGTTTGACACCAGTCATTACTAGGGTTCTGGCATCCATTATATTTCGTCGACTCGCCGCAGCTCGAGAAGCAAACATTAGAAAAGAACAAGCCCAGGACGGGGTTGTATAGATAACATTTTTTACCTTCCATCAAATTCTGGAGCAGCGTCATATGTACCGCCGGCCAACAATTCCCGTATTTCTCGACTGTAAATGTACGTTCGATTCAGCGGACCGATCTACATTTTTAGAGTCGCTTAAACGCAGGGGTGTACCGACCATGTATGTGAACATACTTGTGATGAAAATCTACTCGATTCACCGCTTATCCAAACCCCGACACAATAGAAGTTCTAACAAGAAACCAATCCAAACGTCGCGTTGAAGATACTGCATCAGGATTGGACAAACCGTCTCAATGTTACGTCTTCTGTTATTCGCTTATATCTTTGTTCCGTATTCCACCAATTAACAATCAGTTTGTGACTTTGTATGTGTCCATGTGATCATCCAATGAGTGACTATGATTTGTTTAATACTGTTGTACATCCATAAATTCGGCTGCTTGTCTCATGAATAGGAACTGCTTACTGCAACCAGTGCGAGGTCTTCTGCTTATTACTTGCATGGAGGTTTCAATCCTAGTACGATTTCAAGGGCTATTCGAAGTCCCTAATTCCGAGTATTACAATACTGTCAGCGCTTATTCCAATACTTCAGCTCAGGTTAGGATTTATGGTGAATTTGAATAGAGCAGACAAAAGACTGACATTACACGATTTATGCTCGAGCAGATTTCGTTGCATTTCTACTGGTGTTTACTGCAGACGAGTTAAAATGTACAAAATTCCAAACCACATGACAATCACAAAAGCATAAATCGTGTAATGTCAGTCTTTTGTCTGCTCTATTCAAATTTTCAACGGGAAATGGTTGTTTCAAATTTATGGTGAATTGTCTGACAGTTTCAACACCATGGGCATCGTACGTCAAGGTTGTCCTCTACCACCATTTTTTTAAAATTTAGTGATGGACGATATAACGGAGGACTGTTTGAGACATTCAAAAGATGCCAGCGTAGACCCCCTACCTAGTGGAAGGTTGACTGACCTTGATTATGCTGACGACAAGATGTTGCAGTTTGACACTTTTCAAGGAGTACAAACAACATTAGAGGCTATTTTACATTCTGCTAATTACTTCAGAATGCACTTTGTAGCCTCAAAGTGCAGTGTTTTTGTAAGATTGTTGTGATTACGTAGATCCATTGTTAGATAATGAAATCATGGAGGTTGCTGACCGGTTTGTATATCTGGGAAACTACACCAGCGGTAATGTAAGGAATGAAACAGAAGCGCGTATCTCTAAGGCTAGGGCGGTGTCTGCTAATTTGATACATCTCTGGCGACAATGAGATATCTCTCTGAAGCTTAACGGTCGCGTATATCAGACAACAGTGACGACTGTATTACTTTACGGCAGCGAAACCTGGCCACTCAGGGTAGAGAGCGTGAACCGTCTTCAGGTATCTGACTAACGATATCTGCATTCAATTGCTTGTATCGGGTGGCACCAACGAGTGAGCAACGAGGAGGTTAGGAAGCGGGTGTTTGGTACTGATTGTCAAATGAGTTCTTTCGTTCAGTCCTTACACTTAGGTGGTTAGGTCATGTACTAAGGATGCTAGCTAGTCGTCTGCCACACCCAGCACTGTTTGCCGACACTGCGGTCGATTGGCGCAAGGTACACAGGTGATGACCTGGCCTGGACAAATGAAATCGTTCTTGAAGGGGTTGGTCACTGTAGGTCGGGTTCATCTTCCGGGCTGGAGCTCTCGCGACTCAGAGTCGGTGGCTTGAGACGCTAGGTGAGATGGCGGCTAACCGAGCTCAGTGGTGTGAATGTTGTCATTGTTTGGCCGAGTTGTCTGTGAAGTGAGTGCACTTAAGGACGCAGGGCAATGAAAGCTGTAAGAAAGCCTTACTTTCATTTACAGCTCGGTTGTTTGTTTGCAAGGTGTAGGCGCCTTGATGTTGTATGTTTGAATATAAACGTAGGTATTTTTAGTGATTAGATCCCCTCCCCTTTCCCTTTCTTTTCTTCTCTCTTCCTAAGCAGAGTTTGGTTTTTTTCCTTCGTGGTTGTGTGGCAGTTAAGCATCAGTGTGAACCACTGATGTATTGCTGTCTATTATGGTTATATCCGAATGCATCCGCTTTGATTAAAAAAAACTCATTGTGGCTGTGAAAGGAGGCACTAAACTGAACTCGGACTTCTATTAGAGTGCATCAGTAGTGCATATCTTCGTCTGGACCAGAATTTTCACTTTCGCTCCCGTGTCTGTGACACGAGCGTGTTAATCACAAGGCCAGTAACCCCGCAACAGACATGCCCGAATAATCATATCCAGTCTGCACGACCAGTTGGAAAGGAGGATAAACAGAATCATCGTTCAACCCAGGTGGTAATCTGGTGATCAGTACTTCTCAGCTGGGTTGAAGTCACTGTGTTTTATGAACCAGTTGTACATGATGTTAAGTATTGATGCAAGTTCAGAAAATGTTACTCGGTCATTTTTGCTGTAAGGTTACTGGCGTTGTTAACACGTCGGCCCCACAAGCATTAGGGTCGGAGTGCAAATTCCGATCTAGGGACTTCTAATACGAGCAAAACTCGAGTCTAGTGGTCCCTTCCGGAGCGGACAGCCAAAAGGATCATGTGAATGTGAAAGCTGCAATCAAGTGTGGTTGATGTTCAGTTGGAAATAATCAAAAAACTCGAATTTCCACGCGTTTACCCCTCGATTACGGACTCATTCGATCATGTGTGTCTATGAGTTCGTGGCGTGAGAAACAAATACAAAAAGCCAGAGAAGGAGAAGACCTAACGGTGACAAAGACAAACTCACTCGAGCACCGTCGTAAAAGAAGCAATCCAATATGTACACGGCACATCGAAACGGCATGGTACTGAAAAAAACAAAGCACAGTCATCAACGAAATAGCTGAAAGTTGACATTTCAGTGCGTTTTAACATGATGAATACAGTAACGTGAATCACTAGGGGATTCGAACAAGTGAACCACTCTAACCTAAATACAACAGCCCAGATAACCGCGATTACACGCGTAACGTTAATTTTACAACGTCGGCTCTATTATCTCGAGTGGCGCCATGTTGGAATACATAGGTTGACTGTAAATTAACCTCCAAATAACACAGACAAATAAAACCAACAGTATGTGTTAACCGGTATTCATTTATCCGCTGTTTGTAGTGATCAATCGATATACGTCACTAGGTTGTACGCTGAAATGTGCCGCTAAACCGGATGTCTTCGAATGCACAACATGAAATCAATCGGGGCTACTGTGCTATGAAGCACCGTATATTATCGTTGTTCGCATAGATGAAGAAAAGAAAACCCAAGATTTCGAATGTCCGTTTTTAGTTTTTGGACAGAGATTGTTTGTTATGGTGTCGTACACAATTACTCAGTCGAATAGCTTACACGCCCCAAGTGCTACTAAATGTTATGCAATAGTCGAAAGGTTTTAGTTGTTTTACTACACCAATCACTTAGAGTTGTACACAGTATTAATTAATCATCACATCTTATAGTATTGAAACTTGAGCATCCCATACTGCTAAACTCGATATCCGAATGAGTGAAAACAGGGTTTAAAAACTGTGCAATGTAATAAATGACTTTAGTAGCGTAGAATACCTTAATCATGATGAAACTGTGATTTCCATACTTCCATCGTTATGGTCACATCAAGGAATGAGAGGATGAACGTTGTGCTTATTCACTACGTAATTTGACAAATAACTGTGATTTGGAAAGAAAATACGTCCACGTAATCGTAAAATTTCGCGACAGGAAAACGAGCAGAGTGTGTTGGTTTGTTGTTTCTCTTTGGTACACGAAAGAAGAGGTTTCATTGTGTTCATGAAGAAGTCATACAGGAACAATAGGAAATCTGAGCTCAATTCCATTGAGGCAATCGCTACAGCAACCACTCGACAGAGTAAACAGGTCTGAGGTAACCCAGTATGACAGTGTTCAAATCACGCTGTCACAGAGCACAGTTAAAATAAAAAGTATTCTACATAGTTTTAGTTTTGCGTCGATTCTATGGTTTCGTTCAGTCAACTCTGGAATTTAATACCTCATCCTTTCTGTTACACGGAAGTAATTATAGCAGACGAAAGGAACGGTTCGATCAAAAAAGTGACTGAGATCATACTCATCGGTCACACGACAACAATCAACGACTTTATTCTGAACTAACTCACAAGGAGTCTGTTGCAAGATCTCCGGATGGATATCACAGGGTCTGAATTCGTTGAAGGATGACAGAATTACTTCGGTTATGTTCAACTTTTAAACAGCTTGAATGTTTTAAGCAGCATAACAGGATTTCTTTGATTAAACTAAGCAAGACTGAAGGCGATGGCATTTCGAATTGCGATCTGGAGGAGTGGGTATTTGTAGGAGTGAACAATGTGTATACCTTAAGGAGAGAACGTACTTGATAAACAGAGTTAAAAACCATGAGATAGATAACATGTTGATCAACTCCGAGCCAATATTAGACGGATGGGCGTCACCTCGTTGACGAAACGGAGGTCGCCTGGTGGCTGCAACAAGCGAGGCCAGTGGTTCTAAGTCGTCACCACCTCCGAACCCGCCATCACCTGGCGATGCTGTCCGGGGTTGACCGGCCTCACGTCTGTCACGTAATGCCTCACCACCACTTGAACCAGTCCGATCATCAAAGGTTGTGGACACCGAGAGTATGCTCGGTATGTGTTCGGTCAGAAGGTCACGTAACACATACTGGTCGATGCGCACACCGACTACGCGGCTGTCATAATAGTCCGGCAGCATACGCTCGCAAATGGCGGTCAGCAACCAAAATGCTTCTTCTTCAGTGCAATAGAGAAGTAGTACACTGGTTACGATGTTCATGGATTGGCAGTAGCCTATCGCGATTCGGAAACGAAGAAAACCCATTACGGACAGTTAAAACAATATCGATGCAAAATAACATGTCAGTTTAATGGAGCAAGCTTAATAGATTACCAAAACTCAAGTCATGCAAAACCAGTTACGGACCACATAGTAAGGAATGGTTCCGTGATATCGTGACCGATTGTCAATCACAGGGTAGCTACGTATATATGTTTGGCAAGTGCGATACTATCTAGCATACATGTGATTCATAATGGTAGCAAACGCCCGTAGTGTAAATGCCAAAACCTTCACTACTGTTCAAACCATACCATAGTAAGTTAACGGTACAGTTAAGGGAATATTTGTGGGTCTGTATATACTATGCGTCACAGGTATTTTTCCCTCTTCGACTTGGCTAACACCTGATCCAATGATTTCTGCATGAGATTTTCGTTCGCATGCTCCTCTCCAATCGACACGGTGACAACTAGCCATAAACAGTGAACTTATGATCATTTTACTGTTACAGTCTAGCAAACTATAGTACCAGTCACTTAAGCAAATGTGGAAGATGTTGCATATAAAAGAAATGGACGAATTCTTTCCTGAACATATCATTGAGTGTTCATCACTATCGACGCGAATGCAAACACATGTATCCCGAGATCCTGTATATACTCTTCGCACAATTTGTGTGTGTGCACACAGTTGTCTGTGCGTGCAAATCCAAAAGCACTTGACAGAAAGTGATGCGAGAAACAACGTAATCAAACTCAGCTGAGAGGTCGTTATTGAGTAGGATCATCTTACCTACGCTGGGGTTGCGATAAGCGTAGGTAGTCAAGACACGTCGCAAAGAGGCAATTCCTTCAGGTGTGTGATAGGCCGGATGCTCTGGTAATGATCGGTGCAAGTCTCGTTCAATTTCCTCAACCACAAAGTTGACGCGTCCTTCAGTTTGACGTACCAATCGGTCGTAGTAGCCCGGATTCACACAAAGCTGGGAAGGAGAAGAGGGTAAGAAGTAAACCAGTGTAATCGCAAGCCAGCCTGCAGTACTCGGCTAATGATAAAATGAGTAAAGCCGTTTAAATCATTTCTGTGAACTATTGATAGAACCGTACAGTTTTTATCACAGAAACATGGAGTAAACACCTAGCACAGTCGATATATGTCCTAGCCGATCCGTTGCATTAGAATCTGTAACAGTGAACGACGACAAGTAGATATATTTTGCTGAGCAATGAAAACTACGAAAACAAAAGTGATAGGCAAACCATTAAAATGATTGCAGTGGAAGCTACTTAAAGCAAACTCGATCCGAAGAATGTTGTAGATGAAATAAACAAACAAGGGGAAAATATGAAAGGCAAGGAGCGACTGATGAGATGACAGGAGAGAAATAAATCCAACAGCTTAAGTGGTAGCTAAGAACTTCCAAATAAGTATGTAGCTGTCTCAAAAAGGATTCTCTATGATACTCAACTTTAAACACAAGCATTTCAATAATACTATGTTGCTTCTAAAGAAGCCGTCTTATCAATAACCCGTCATTTTCCCCACTAATTGAAACAAGAACGTATACTTCTGTGTTTATGGTGTTCACAAGATCATTGATATAAGAATGCACTATTTTATTCTTCGCACTCATGAGCATACCTAACAGCTGAGCAGACTGCCGATGTTCACATGTTGGTTGATTATGTCACCTGAATAATACCGCGTACGTACAATCAGATTAAGATCCGACTGTCGTCGTAAACGACGTAGTGTATGCATTTAATTTAATTTAAAGCAGTCTGCAATTGATTAATCCGCAGGTGTTGTAGCACCGTCTTTCTGCAGAATCCACGAAATCCGCATATCACCGGTAAGAGATGCCTTTGCACTAAGTTGGTTTAGCCCTCTCCACAGAGGTGACATTATACGTCCAAATGGTCAGTGAATGATCAATCTTATTTTTTTGTCTAACAGTGTCAGTGCGCTATCATGACTAGTTTGTAGGGTGAATTCGTTTTTATCAAGTTGAAGTTGATTGTAGCTGTCGCACTCCCGTAGAGTTTCCAGTTGGCCCCTTTCGGTTAGCTGGTTTTTATGGATCCGAATTTCAATTACATTCAAACGGTTGAGAGATATTGGACTGAGTATAAATGATTTTTCCGAACGGTTGACTCCTAAACGCTCCCGATTATTAACCTAAACAGCACCCATACGCAGATGGATAGATCGTTAACTTGAACCGTAGGTGAGGCCACAACTAGTTGAAATCCATTAAATTCTGCTCGTCACGCTCGACGATAACTATCAGGAGTGCGGAGCTCAACCGGATAATCATCGGTTCCGGCAACTCTGGTACAACATCGATATCCTACAACCCCCAGTAACCGTTCCAGTAGTTGTTCAACCGGACATTAGAAAGGTACTAAATGTGCAGAGGATAGAGATTGTTCGTGAAGCGCCGCAAAATACCGCATTAGCAAACTCCACGTGCTTGTTTGAACACTAACTCTATCAGCTGAAGCATAAGCACGGTACCGTTGCCGATACGTTTCAAGTAAAGCAGTGAGCTGTGCCTTTGAAGACGACGTTCTATTGTGGTTCAACCAACTGAAGAACCATCTATTCAGCACCATTTGCGGCAATCGATCTTTCATTGTATCTAGCGCGCAGGACAGGGAATCTGTAAACCACGGTAATTTCAACAAAACGTTGAAAGAAAATTAATACATCAAGTATCAGATTACACAAATAGTGCGATGGTATACGAAATCCGTGCAACGTGACACGTCTACATCTAACGCAACACAAACAACAAGGAGATGGTGACATCAGTGAGGACCACTGATGTATTTCTGTTTACGACGATGATGATGAAATGGTGGGATTGGACGCGGTGATGCGCAAAAAGACGCAAAAATATTTTTTTAAATATTTCTCGCAAACCTAATATGACATAACTGTGAAGTTTGCTACAAAGGGTCGTTTTCATATAATTTATAATATGAGCGTTTAAAATCAACTAAATCTTTTAGTAGGTAAACGTAAAACGTAACTCAATACTGGCGAACTCGAGTGGTTCTGGAACAGGGCTGGTTGGAATGTTCGTTTGAATGTGAAGGTTGCTATCAAATATGAATGCCGTCCACTGTATATCAATTAGAATACCAGGCTAACACTCATTAGTACACTGCAGTTGGATACCATTCCTGCACAAAAAATAACATTCAGGTACGAGGAAAAGTAAATAAGTCTGATTCCAGCGCACGGTTGCTAGTGGACTCAAGCGTTAAGACTGACACACAATAGAGACACCGTTCAAGTATCAGGTGTAACAACACGCCCCGAATAAAGTCGACAGGACTCAAAGCAGGGCTGTTTGTTGCAAACGGTTGTTGCCGGTGACCAATAGCGAAGTGGTGGACAGCTGTTTCGACATAGTTGGGTCACATCAGCACCACGCACGCCGTGGAATCGAACCCATGACCCACAGTAACCACGGATACGGACCAAACTAGAAACGATGACTAAGATTGTAGGCGATCCGCATGAGACTATGAACAGTTTCATATATTTCGGCAACACTGCATCACCAGCTTGTAATATTGCTGATGAGATGACAAGCACTTTGTTGTCTTTGTGGGCGTGGGTCATTGTCAAATTGTTTTCCTGTTGCCGTTCAAAGGAAAGATATATAATGCATGTGTTTGTTTGCTCTGTGATGCGAAAACAGAGTCTGTTTGTGATTAGGATATCGACAGATTTGTTATGATTGAACATTGCTGAGTCCATTAACTAGCCCATATTAACTGAGGTGGTCGCGTCAGCAATGAGACTGTTCGGCGACGCGTATTCAGTAAGACTCCGGTTGGACGATGAATTCGTTAAATGGTATGGCCACGAACTTCCTATGCCGCTGAGAGAATTCTACACCGGAACTTATCTACACAGACCACCCAACGGTCAGGTAAAACAGTGGTGGTCAGGCAACGAAGTGGTCGCATTATATGGCGACGCCGGATATTCCGTTGATTAAAACAACTAGGCTTCGCCTGCCGGACTGGGACCTTTGTGAACCCTCCAATCACTTACTAGAAACGCTATCTGAGATGGTGACGTATCGCAGTCAAATACGTGCCTCCATTCATACCACGTCAAGTTTCTCAGTTATCTTTTTGGTTTAAGACCGGACAAAGTAAGGTTCGTTGTGCTCACTCGATCACGTCTCGTGGTTTTTACGTGTAATTTTCGGCAACCCTGACATCGCCACTACCCGTATAGTGCAGTGCAGCCTTTCGGGAAATTGAGTGGTTTCGCCGCATAATGCATGACTGTTAAGTTAAACGGTCTCAAAAGCAATTGCTCAACCTTTTCGAACATAGCAAGATGTAGTCAAAGTATCATTACACGAATATTACCTCATAAACTGGTAGATAAACGTAGCCCAACATGCTCCGAACGACAAGCCCTGAGTGTGCTCATGCGCATACCGTGTGCTCCCCGAACAAGAACCAACATCCCTGCTAGGACCACTTCCATCTGGGTCGTTGAGATTGTGAGCTAATTTACTAATTTCCAAAATACCAATCCACGGCAGTGATTATCCGCAATATCTCTATCCCCGAGCAGGGTCCATCTACGGTTATCACCAGTAACCACCTACAGTAGTTGCGAGTGCAGCCAGTGACCTATACCGTTTGTAAGACGATACACACACCCGAGCACATTCGACACTGAGATACGCACATAAACTTTATTCTACTCAGGCCGTACATAAATGCGTCACCATAGACCGGACAGCAAGTATAAGATCTTAACGCCTGCATACATGATAGGCTTGTGTGCTACTAGTTTTAGCCTGAGCATCTCATGTGAGTCTAGTTGTTAGCCCGTGTTCGTGTGGCACTTACGTTTTGTCCACTAGAATCGAATGCGCGTGGAAATGCAACGTTTAAATTGAAGCTCAGAGGCCCAACAAAACCACTGTTGCGCTGGACCGGTGTTCATACGATAGGCAATTGGGAAACTAGAAGTCATCAACCGGATAAAAAGTGATCAGCGAACATAGCCTTTAAGGAGGTGAGAAAACCATTTTTTCATAATGCAAGTGCTAACGTCTGGCTCACAAGGTAGAAAAATGCGCACTACTGCCCATGAAAAAAAGAATACAGATGATAACTATCTGAGTTAAAGTGAAAAGCTGTAAAGTTATACAGTACATAATTTTGGAGTCGGTATGATCTAAGCTGGAATATCACAACCAAGAGTACACACATTGGTGAACAGCGGACAAATGAAGTGCAAAGTGGCCGCAGTTTATGGACAACTGTCTCGGGCATTCATCACTTCTAGTGGTATTCGTCAGGGGCGTCCGATTTCCCCCTTCCTGTTCAATTTTGTCATGGACAACATTCTGGAGGGTGCGCGTTTTCCTGGCGCTAGACTGACCGATCTGGAGTAAGCAGACGACATTGTCTTACTTAACCCTTCTGCCGAAGACATGCAGACCATGCTGAAAAAGGTTAGTGACCGGGCTGGTCTGTATGAAATGCACTTCGTACCTCCAAAGTTCATGACTGGGACATTTCCACCCCAACTTTCTTCACTGCAGGTAATCCGCTTGAGACTGTGGACAGTTTCACATACTTGGGTAGTACTATCTCGTCAGCCTGTATTATTGCTGACGAGATATCAGCGAGGATAGCAAAGGCACGAGTTGCGTTTGCCAAACTGCGTCATCTGAGGCGTAGAAAAGACGTCCGGTTGCCGCTGAAAGGAAGAGTATATAATGCTTATGTACATTCTGTTTTGCTCTATGGTTCGGAAACGTGGCCTGTTCACAAGGAAGATATCAACAGGCTTGCTGTGTTTGACCATCGTTGTCTCCGCAAACTGGCCCATATTAAGTGGACTGATCGTGTGAGCAATGTGACCATTCGCCGATGCGTATTCCGGGACGATCGGGATGAACGATCAATTGGTCAACTAATCGCGGTGCACAGCTCGCGATGGTTGGGTCACGTACTCCGTATGTTATCCGATCGTTTACCGTATCGGGCATTATATACTGAGGCCACCGACAGTTGGGTAATTCCGCGTAGTGGTCAAGCAACAACGTGGTCACGAAATGAAGACCCTGACTGTTCCACTGAGGAAAGTGGGTAGATGTCGTCTGCCTGGATGGGGTCCTCGCGATCACTCAAACAGCTGGTTAGAGACGCTATCCGAGAAGACGATGTGTCGCAGTCAATGGCATACCTGTATCTATACCATTTCTTCCGCTTAAACCTTCTTCGTAACGTTTTCTTCTAGCGTATTCCACGTCACTGTTGAAGTGAGCGGCGGCCCGAGCCACAGTACCTTCTGGTCAAGCTCATGACTTCTGAGTAGTCGGCGCGCTGAACCACCTCCTCGTGGTACCGACTGGGCGGTCTCGGTGCAAACCTT
>JTDE01001476.1:0-20341 GCA_014338405.1 Paragonimus skrjabini miyazakii | reverse complement strand
ACCACCTCTGGGTATTCGACCACCGATGTCTGCGTTCAATCACTCGTACCGGGTGGCACCAACTAGTGAGTAACGAGGAGGTTAGGAAGCGGATGTTTGTCACTGATTGCCAAACAAGTTCTTTTGTTCTATCATTACATTTGCACAGACGTAGATGGTTAGGTCATGTACTAAGGATGCCAGCTAGTCATTTGCAACACCAAGCACTCTCTGCCGACGCTGCGGTCGATCGGCGCAAGGTGAACAGATGATGACCTGGTCTGGACAAATGAATTCGTTGACGAAGGGGTTGGTCACTGTAGATCGGGTTCGTCTCCCGGGCTGGGGCCCTCGCGACTCACAGAGTCAGTGGCTTGAGACGTTAGGTGAGATGGCGGCTAACCGAGCTCATTGGCGTGAATGTTGTCGTTGATTGGCCGAGTTGTCTGTGAAGTGAGTGCACATAATGACGCGGGGCAGTGAAAGCTGTAAGTAGGCTGTCTTACTGATGACGTCTTACTTTCATTTACAGCTTGGTTGTTTGTTTGCAAGGAGTAGGCGCCTTGATGTTGTAGCTATTTTCCAGTTGTTCGGTTCCCCTCCCTTCCCCATTTTTATCCTTTTCTCAAATGTGTTTTTCCTTTATTTCCTTCGTGGTTGTGTGGCACGTAAGCATAAGTGCGAACCACTGATGTATTGCTATCTATGATGATGATAATGATGACTGCTCCTGTCTGGTCGTGAGCAACCTGACAACATCCAACTCACATATGACACAGAACATAATGTGATGCGGAAAGTATAAAAATTTGCTACGGTCACATCAACACTCAACAGTTCAAACCAACAACACGGAGACAGGCATTCCAATTAAAGAACAATTTTAATCAGGCTGTCCGCAACAGAACAAATTTTAAATTGAGCTCTTACAGTCTATTCAGAAATCAAAGTGAGCCAAAATATGACGAGAAGCAAGGTATCGGAAAACGTAAATAACAGATGTATCCGAGGAACATTGGTGTTAAAGCAACGTGTCATCGTGAAGTTTTCTCACCTACCTCACGCGTGGTGATTACAATGCCGTTGCTCACAGAGGCCGTTTTGAGTATAGTCAATTCAGCAACCAGTACTTCTCGGATAGGAATGATCACCTTGACGCTGGTTTCATCCTGCCATGAGTAAGGGACGGGGTTTTTAGCGAGTTAAGTTAGTAGGGAAATAGAGGGACAGAAAAAGTCAGTTAGACGATTACACATACGGTGCTGGACTAATATAAACATGACACCTGTAGGATAAATTCCAAGTTCAGTCGCGGAACGGATTCCTTAAAAGCAAGAGACTTTTACTGCCGCTCACAATTCATCCAAGCATGTGTATTCCATTAGAGTCACAGAATATATACAGAACATTTCTATCAGGCTAAGTCATGAAGCGTAAGTCGTAGGGTGCGAAATTTCACCCTTGATACCATTGATATTTTCACGCCAAACTTGATACACAGTGACCATCTGGTATAATGATGGCGTGGACAGAAGAAATGAACATGCTGTCTAAATCTGCGATAACTGAACACATGTCTACAAAAGCAAATGGATTCTATCTCGTTTCGCATAGCAAAATGAGCTACTACTCGCATGTTTAATTAAAGAGTTACAGAACATCTTTAAATCACAGTTCAGGTGACAGAATCAAATTTGTGGTTGCGGAAAGAAATGAAATGTTACAGTCTACTTGTTACAAACACATTAATGTAGAGACAGTTGTAAGTAAAACTATGATAAAAGTAATAGTGATCAAAAAACAATACGTGCAATCGATCGAACCCGACTCTGAGAATAACCGGAAATAGATGTATTTTACATACTTGACTAGTTAACTTGATCGGTAGCGGAACGGTAAGTTCAAACATTTTGAAAGATATCAATAATGCTGATACATTGTAAACATATACTAAAGATCAAGTTTATTCTTATTCAAAATCAAAATGGAAAGGAGAACCGAGTCATGAGAAATAGAAGGAGCAAACGCACTACTCACATGGGTGAAGAAGCAAATGAAATGATTAGAGAGAAATAGCTTGCCAGCGACCGAGCTCTTGTCGAACGGAGTGCACAAATCACAGACCACAGCTATTTCCAACTCCTCTTCAGCCGGCAAATGGAATGCATTTCGATAAGCCTCACTTTTATTGCGAGCGTCCAAATCCACTTTCAAACGTGAAACGCTTCTAGGAAGTAGCCTACACAATAACATAGTCATAAGATTACCAGAGACTAACATGTAAACAGTAATTAGTACAAATACATTCTATGGGTAAATCCTAAATACACTGATATCTCAACGGCGATAAGTTCGAAAGTAAGCTTGAACAATCAAACTTCATTGTGAATTTTTTTGACAGGACTTTAAAGGCATCTAGAACAAACTAATAATTGTCTATTAAAATGCGGAATACCGTAGGAAGATATCCATCTCCTAAATCTGGAGAAATTTCTCCTATCATGCATTGTACAATAAAAGAACACCATGTTTCACCAACACAAAAAGCAGCTAGACGATGAAAGATTGTTGAAGTATACAAGTTTTTGATCAACAGAGAAAGAGATTGGTCCGTAGAGGTTGTGCGACTGCCTAATGAACTTGGCCGAAAATCCTTAATTGAACGAAAAGACCACAAGAAGAACGAGGTCAACTGAATGAAAATTTGTTTGGGACAACAAGATAGTCGACTGTGTGAAAATGATAAACAAAATCGGACGCTCGTCCGAGATAAGCTGAGCTCTGAAGAAAAAAACAGTACCACAGTTATTAATTTTCAACGTTAAGACGAAACATAAAAAGCCAGTTGTGAGTTTGGACGACTGCAGACAGTTGAAAATCATTCACGTCGAGTAGCAGGCTCGCACTTAGACTAATTAATTAGTCAGTCCCTTTCGGTCAAAAGCGTTACATTTTAATTTTGTTGGAGGCGTACGTGCTAGCCCAATTTGTAAGCACATCACGTTGACGATTTTATTCGACGGTTTCGATTAGATTAATTAGTCGCGCCGAACATCGAGCCAATAAACACCTGTCTTCATAATACGGGATCTGGGATTCAAAGTCAAAATCTGGCGAGAATATGAAACGATAACTGTATTTCATAGTTGCGCAGCGTTACTCTGTTCAATTGTACTTCGGAGATGGCGGTTTCTTACATGGTTCTTCGTTTAGAACGTGTTTAAGACACACTGTTAACTACTAGTTTACAAAAAACGAATCTTAATCTGTATTCCACCGTGAAGCTCTCTCCTCTTTCTACGGTTACCGTCATAGTAAGCGTTCTTTCCAACCGGATGAACATTTTATCCGTTGCTCTCAAATGTCCTGCATAACCATAAACAATCCGTCACCTCCGTTAGGTGGAGTAACTACGCTACCGCAGTAAAATAACTTTCTACAAACCATCCATCTTTATAATCTCCAGATTAAAAAATTGAGTTGGCCAGTAGAAGTTTACCACTCACAAATGACAGCACGAATATTCAATTTTACTTCCAGAAAAGCATTCGGACTAAGAGACGGTTTTCTTTGCGAAATTTCGTAAGTTATATACTGAAAAAAAATCAAACGAACATGTTGAAGGGAAAATACTAGTGAAGGTGGAAAAGCAGTTCGAGAAGAAGTATATATGAAGAAACAGAAGTAGGCAAGCGATAGCACCGAATACAGAAAACGGGGTCACTGGGGACTATAAGAAAATCGGCCAATCAATGCACTTCGGTGGCTATGATGCTAGGTCATAATCAGTGCGAAGAGATGGAGACGATATGGGTCTAGGCGAAAAACCCGCACGGAACACAGATGAAAATATAAAATTAGTCTGCGTTAAAACATAGGTGTATGAAGGTTGGTTAAGGCGGTGAGTATAACGCGTATCGTGCCTCGGTCTAAATGGGATGCGAGTCGAAACATCCTACTCAAAGTCAGTTAGGCCGAGATAACGGAAAACGTGCAAGTGCAGTCGGCCCTATGACTGGGCAATGCAGATTAACATACCGACGTTTAAGAGTGACCGAACGGTTGGTGATCCTGGAGTAGGTATCAATATGAATTGAACAGAACATATAATCCTGAACCGGCAGACACACAGTTACAACGTACAGCATGCAGTATATGCAAGAATAGATCCACAACGATAAACGACATTTGAAACCATGCATTATTTCTTTACCACTCGATCCATACTAACCACAGGTTTGCATAAGGGGAACATTTCGCAAACCAGTTCCCGTCAATGCGTCGGAAGAAAATGTAACCAAAAAGAGGATTCAGCAACCTATGCAGTTCGAGTCTCACTTACAGTTATTAAGAAAAACATGCAACGATGAGTACTTCAGCGGGGCACATGCTCAGATAAAGAATTTTATGAGAACATGCAAGGTTTGCAGGTAAAGTCATTTTACCCAAATGGTCTGCTTCAGATCCGTCTCTTGACAGAGTGCATTACACCTAACACTCAAGGCGACGACCGCTAAGCTCAAATAAACAGCCATTTAAGGTTATCGATAAGCTGAAAAACGCGGCCCAGTTGAGCATACAAACATGTGACCGACATTCTCAGTGCACACGGTGGTAATCGATAAAACTATAACGAGATAGTGTTTAGTCGTGCCGTAAGCCAGCTACCTCTAAAAAAGGCCCCCGCAGTTTTAAAGCTTGTTACACACTCTATACTGAGACACTCGCCAAGGTCCTAACCTCTTGCGATGTTTTTACGTGATGGTCAGGCTTGAACGCTGTATGGATCCGGGGGGCTATGCTGAATAGGGATCCCATCTTACCATGTGTAACCTCACCAGACAGACTGAATGAAAGCGACTTGGTGAAAATTAAATACACTTAAAGAACTGTATGTCACACTGCTGACCACAGTCAGACACGATCCTATGAGCACACAAAACAACGACTTTCAGAGTTGCGGAACGGTCGACTTTCGAATAAAAAAGGGGTTAGAAGAGGCACTGTCAAACAAAATAGTACTTCAGTCGCCCAACGGTTGACCGTGACAACGGGTGTCTTAACCACAACAGTCGAAAAACCTTCGGTATCATTCAAAAGCCAGATGTAGTCTCAAATGCATCCTTTGCGCGTAGCAATGATCAATCTCTCATTCACTACGCCTTTGAGCAAGGCAAACCCCTAATTACTAACTATGTCGAACCCTAAGTCCACTGGCTCCACGTAGGGTGTCTCGAGAAAACAGTCTTCTGCTGTCTCGCAGGTCAGAATTTTGAGTCACTCGAAGTGGAATCCTTCAACTATATCGGTTTCCGCGTTGTAAACGACCACGAAGTATCAGAAGCCCAACAATAACATTACTCAGCCAATACAACATTTTCCTTCTATTCTGACCTCCAATTGTTTTGCCTTCCTTCTACCTTCTACTGAGAATGACCTTCTGCTTATACGATATATGTAACACCATACGGGGCGACAAAAGTATTACAATGTGTGAGGAAAAAGGGGATGTGCAAGATGAAGAAGGAAAACATATGGAGGGACAAAGGAGAAAAAATTACAACGACGCACACGGAAACTCGCAACACCAGCGTCACTGACTTCCATCCTTCGCCACATCAGACAACGTCCATAACCAAAGGTGTTCAGTGTACTTCGTGTAAAGGGTTTGGATTGGACAAACGCACTGACATGAAGACAACCAGTGATTAGCAGAAGGTTGCATTCAATCAGTGTCGACAACGCAAGGAGACTGGTATGTCAGCGCGGAGACCAATCAGGTTGGCACGCTGCCAAAGCATCGGATTTTGTTATAACAAGCATCGGAGTAAAACAAGTTGTTTAAGTGCGTCGAACGTTAAGACAAACGGGCTACAAGCGGTGTCGAGCAGACCAATGGGAAAGCTAAAGCGTCAGCACCAATTGTAATTCTTCATGTTACTGATGCGTCTTGTCTATAAAATAGCCAACAGAAACTCAATAAACTGAGATTTGCTTTGTGCAACGAAGATCGACTTGCTTGCGTTCCGGAAAGTAGCGACTTTGAACACTTCGAAACCCAGCCAGAAAGCTGAGAGCTACCCACTGAAGCAAAGTGAGTGTCTTCAGACTCAGAACCCAGGTCAAGTGCTGACCTGTTTTTCTGGAATCAAGACAACTGGTAAACATTGGCACTCCCAATTTCCGAATTCTTCGACAAGTATATCAGCTCTTGGGTTAAAATGAGCTGATCTAACGTTAGCCGCTCACGTGGGCGTCAGGTGATTTGAAGATCGAACATGTACCATCACTGTTGTCACAGAAAGTGCTAGGCTGTCCACATCATGTCACGAGTTTAAGAACCGTCCAAATTAGAAAAACGGAAGATCTTTGCGTTTCAGAAATTATAAGCCCCCCTCGAAAAAGCACTCAGGCTCTCGTGATATACGACGTGGGAACAGACCTTCCTCTGCCACTGTGAAGACATTGAGGACTACATAAGATCTCCAAGCATCTGAATATAGAAGTCAGTATCTAGATTATCATAAATGTGGCTCGTTAACGCCGAAGACTGAAAGTGACCTCAGTATGATCAACGAACCCCGGCAAATTTAACATGAAAAACATCATATGGAGTGGCAAACGTCCACAACTTGCAATAAAACATTGGGATTGTGTAAGGTAAAGAAGGAGGAAGATAGGTGAAAACACAATACACGGCCATACAAAGAGATCGGCAACAAGGCAACCACTGACTTCGCTTCTTCACTCTACCAGAGAGCTTCCACAAATAAAAGCGCTCGTGGTTATTTAGATGTCAGCCAGGAAGCTCGTAACGCTCTATCGAAGAGAACCATAGTGTCAGTGTCATTCACACCCTGAACCCAAGTCAGACGCCGGTCACCAGGCTGTCGCTTTCAGTATAACGGACCACTCGTAAACAAGGTACGACAACACAAGCGGTGAATTTGGATTCGTAAGAAGAGGCCAGGTGAACCAAATTTGAGGGGGGAGAACACTATGCTTCGTGGTCAGAAGAGGCTGTCCCTACTCAAGACACGTCAACGAACCTAATCGTTGACGATCACACGCTGCTAATACTTCGGAGACATCGATGGTCGAAGACAGGCATTCTGTAAAAATCTTCCATACGAATTAACTGTAATGTGGAATAAATGATAATGTAAATCCGGCCCTTGAAACAGCTGATGATAACGTGACTAGCAAATCAATCCGAAAGAATCGTAGCAGCCTGGAGTGGTTGTGTAAATTTTTTTTATCTCAGCCTTATCTTTGCAGATAGTCTGCAAACTACTGAATACTTTACTTAATTTGATAATACTGCCTCGTCAGTTCGTAATACAGCTGAACAATATACTGATCAGAATGGCCAAAGTATGAGCAATCTTCGTCAGCTGTAGCGTCGAAAAGTTATTGGGTTGCTGTACAACGAAAGGGTGAAAAAGAAAGCCTGCAATCTAATTTACTCCACATCTCAGAACGCGGTCTGTTCATGAAGAAATAAATGAACGAATAAGCCGCGTTGTCTTCAACGGTTATCTCTCATCAAATAGGATTATCGCTCGATTAGCACAACCATTTATCTATCGGTACTCTAGAAAATCTCACAGCAATGGTCAACTGATCAAATAGCAAAAGTGTACGAAGACGTGATGCCTTAATCAGATGTCATTTAAAGATTTAATGTATTGAAACTATGAGGTTATCATTCAGCGATGTGATCACAGATCATTAGGACCATAAACAATCGTGTAAGTGAAGCCAATCGATGTCGGGCTTTGCCAGAACAGGAAGTTCGGTGACTGGACATGATCGCTCACAGGTTAAAGTGACGATTGTTAGCATTTTAAGTTAACCTTACTTCCATCCCCTCATTTGTAACATAAGTTTCATTTATAAATTTCCGATATCATAATATAAACAACGAATCTAGTCACAAAAGCATGTGTATACGTATTGCTCCAATGACGGGTTCAAATAAGCAAAAACCCGGCTGTACAATGTCCGACTGTGAATGAGCTTCCGAAACAAACACAGTGAAAGTATGTTATAAGAGATGTGTGATTGATAGGCTGAATCGTAGCGACAAATTCTACTCAGTCAGCAGTTAAAAGATTTTGGAAAACAAAACAGAATTCACACTTGATGGACCGGAAAACTGCACAGATAGATAAATATGGAATCACAGAATCGAAAGGAGACATCAGAAAACAAATGACAAAAGCTGAATAGAACTATAGACAGAATGATCGTATGCAACTCGGCTGACAAAAACAGTGTCTCATCGAATGTACTCACTTTCGTGGAGCGATAGGGAATGGTACTCGGTTATTATAGCAATCGTCAATTAACAACCTGAAATGAAATATGTTTTATAAGTGAAATATTCAAAAGACATTTGAAGTTGTCAACATTGCAAGCCACGGGTAAAAATGAGTTTGTAAAAACTGCAAAGAAATGTAAACTACTTTTAGAGGATGAAATACTCTCCCTAGCTTTGAACAGTCGATTAACAACCAAAAGTATGCAGATGTGAACGGTTCAATGCTAAACAACTGATTTGAGCAAAGATTACCTCAATAGCTAATTGATTGTACAAATGATTCAACTGAAGGTACGATTTGGTGGTGTGCACAAAACAGTTATAACGGACTGATTCAAAAGACAAACGCAACTTCGAATATATCCACTGTGCGCAGCAATGATCAAAATGAGACGTCGACGTTTGAGACACAACAAGCACAGGCTAGGCAGGCCTCTCATGCCGAACAGGTTAGAATATTGAGTCAGTCAACTAGTAGAGTCCAACAAGAAAACCTTCTTGCCTCTTTCAAGAAGTAAACATAAGTAACTTGTATAAGTAAATTAAGTAGCATGCTCACACCGTCAACTCGAACAAATAACCACACCACTATTGCCAACAACCAGAAACCTGTTTATTGTTTCCAGTTTCAAATTCGCCAACCCTCAACAAGTGGTGATCACTCGTTTTTTCAACAAACAGGACGAGCATTGTGAAGTACAAATGGCTAGCCCATCCAAATGCGAATTATGGAGACTGTGTAGTTAGTCACGACATTCCTAACGATCCTATGTCAAAAACTAAAGTACCTCCGCTGCTTGAATTATTGAAACGTTATGAACCCCAAGACCATTCTACTCATTCTCCTTCCAAACATGGTGGTGAGCAAGTGTAATCTGACCTCACCACACTCATTCGTCACATATGGAAGGCTGAAGAGGTGCCTCATGATTGCCGCCCAACAACAAGCATTCCCATCTTCACAAAAGGTTGCAGTATATCATGGGACAACCATGGGGACAACCCTTGTCCCAAATTGCATCCATAATGCGGATGTATGCTCGCTCTGAGTGTAAACAGAGCATTTATTAACAGACACCCCAAGCACTCGATAGGGATACCTGACTTTCTCCTTCAATTTCGACTACGGGAGGGACGATATACAAGAAAGATCACTCGGAAGCTCCAAGGATATAAGACAAGGGCTTCTGCTAAGTAGTGAGCTGACTGATATTGGATATACAGACTCAGGTCTTTTGTAGAAAATAGGCAGAACCGAATAAAGGATATGGCTGGTTTGCATGGTATGCACCCTACACCTGCAAAGTGTGGTGTTGTTACAAGATTGGATTACCATTGACCATGTTTTCGTTACTGTGAGCAGGCCGCTAGAGACTTGGGTACTGTCATCTCACTTGCTTGTAATATTGCTAGTGAGTTGACCACGAAGAAATTGGAAGAATCTAGTGTGTTCACGAATCGCCGTCATTTGTGGTGTCAGATACACCCATTTGTCGAATAACGGCAAAGTTCACAACATGTGCGTGGGCCCAGTTTTCTTCCACCAGGCGCAATCCCTGCTTATCCCTGTGGATCATACATCTAAACTTTCGGTATTCGATCACCACTGTCCCCGCCAACTGGCTTGTATCAAATGGATTGAATGTGGGAGCAACGCGACAGTTGGGCTGACAGTACACCGGCATGTGTTTCGGAAATGTCCAAGTTCGCAACCGATAATTGAGGTAACGAAAATACCATCTTTACTAGTTGGGTCACGTGCTTCGTACGCCATCTAATCGTTCTCCGCACCGCGCACTATTCAGTGTAGTTGCTAACTGCTGGAAGAAACCGCAAGGCGACCAGGCGATGACGTAGTCACGGGCTATGAAATCCTTGACCAGCCCGTTTGGCAGGGTTGGTGGATGCCGTGTACTCTGTTGGATGATTCACGAGTATCCACATCGACGGGTGGAAACACTCTGACAACATTGTGTCGCAATAACTGGCGAGGTAATATCCGCAATGCTGTTGGCTCTCTTTCTTTTCATAAAGTTCCAATGTTTATTTGTTTTCTTTCCTTTGATTTCCTCTTCTGTGTGAATTTGCACGTACTATTCTGCAAACTCATGAGCTATCGTCACGACTAATGATAGCCAAAACCATAGTACACACGAGTACGGTTCAAAACTGAAAGCGATGATGACGATGGCACAATTAGCCTAGTTTAGTGCTAACTTGTGATTTCCACACAGATTGAACATCACCCACAATTGGCAAGGATATTAACTACTAACGAGCTTTAATGAGAGCGAAACTCGAATCTAGTGCTTCTTATCGAAAGGGGCCGACTGGAAAATCTATGGGAATGCGACAGCTGCGATCAATTGTGGGTGATGTTCAATCTAAGTGAAAATCAAAATCTCCTACTACTCATCAGTAAATTGTGATTGTTCGCACAACACAGGTACAACTGTGCTGGTTTGTTTAATTGTCTCGCATCCCTTAATTGTAAAAATCATTCGGTCCTTATCCATAGTCGTGTCACAAAGAGACTAGACCTTGACACGGTGTGACGGTTTGCGCATCTTGATAACCTATTGGACTAAACTGGACGGTGTTGACATCACACCGACAGTCACTCGTGCCAAGCAGGCCAATAGGTAGAGGTCTAACAAACCACAATCTCCTAGTCTTCCAGGTTGGGGCATGAAAGAACGTTGGCATCCTTTTCCAGAAAAAGTACCAGTTCCGGTACATTGCCATCCGCTGCCTTGTGGTACAGATAGACTATTCTGTTCATTCCGCTCGTCTAGTTTCATGCAATTCAGATAAAAGAAACCGATAAAAAGATTGAGTGCTGCAACAAACCTTGCGTGTTCTTGATGATTAGGGCGAGTAAATATGTAGAACGAACGGCGGAAATACGAACAAAACGACGGAAATCAACTGAAGCTTAATAAGTAGACAGACAGGCAGAAAAAAGAACAAAAGTAAGCGATCGGAATGAATAGAATAAACTAATGTATCAAAAACGTATGCATACACTCCACCGTTTTGTAGCACGATAGTAGTTAGTAGTCAAGGCGTTGATAAAACGGACGAACTACTCAGATCATAAAGAAAAATTTAACATCATTACTACTCACTGTTTGACACCAAAATTGGCCAATTGCAAAACGGTTTCGAAAGTTTCCTCAGGATGTAAGAACAATCCGAAGTAAAACTGTATCGGAAAAAGAAAACGGACCAGTTTTACATGATGATGTTGAGTGAGATCAGAATAAACAATTGAAAAATTGAGAAATAATCGTAAAGTTATCCTGTATCGTGTAGTCTAAGTTGGTAGCAGAGAAAAGTATTAAATGCCTACAATCGAATGTTAGAGCAGTGATTGACATCATATGACCCGGCTATGATGAAACATCGAGTTAAGCCATTTAGAGCGTAATTGTAGCAAAATTGATCCAAGATTGATTTAAGAAAGTGAAACTTTTTTCAATTTATCGACATTCAACTGAAAAATGACAGCAATTATTCGTTTATAACGTCACAGTATTATAACGTCATTCGTTGGGCAAATTTACGATGGTAGGTCGCATATACTCAAGTAATTTTCCCCTTTAAATAACTAATGTGCTACGATGCCCTTGCATTCATCTTCAATCACAAAAGCTTTCGTTAAGTGATTACTGATGGAGATAGGTTACGCCATATATCCATTTGAGTTCCAAATCACCTTCAGTTACCATACTGCTTGAAGTTGCGGATTCAAGTGAATTTTTGGCTCTTAGGGCGAATGCGACCTAACTGAAGTTGTAACCATTAGTCAGAGGACGTCATTTCGTAACATTTCAAACTCAAGATGATGGTTGTCTGCCTTTTCTAACCAATAAGCAATAAGCCTGTGCATCCCGAACTTACGGCATGTTTTTAATAAACTGGCTTCACACATGGAACGTTCAGGAAATTCAAAAGTTTAACTGTTGTATACGTTCATGCTTAGGTATGCTTCTTGATTAAAAAACCACACCTTGAAGACTGATAAGTGGTACCGACTTCGACTAGCAAACACATTTTGGAGTCCCGGTTACTTAAACTGCTCCTGCTGTCTAAGTTTTGGCAGTAAGAGGGTATCTCACCCACCTCACCAGGTCAGCCTCACAACAGCAAACTTACGGATGTGTGAAGGATGGAAGCTGAGCATTATAGCTTAACCTGAAGTGCACAGTCATTGCGTAAACTCAGTCATTTTTCGAAGAACTGGTAAACGAAGATGAATTTTGTAGCTATAAAGAGCCAACATAGTGAGATTAATATGAAAATGTTTCGCAGTAAAATTGAAACATTAAGATAGTTAATGTGCAATGATGCGCACGCACAGAATGAGTAAACTGACCATCGTGACTCACATATTCAATCAGACCTCAGCAATAAACCCTAGAAGATAAACCACAGTTTAACTGAACCTGCACAGCTAGTATACCCTACGGTGCTTGCTGTCATACAATGCGGTTTGATGATTGTATATCGTAAGACTGCTCAAATCTGGACTTAAGCTTGCCGAGGTACGAAATCGCAACCATAAATTTGGTAACCAACTGCAACAAGTATTTAAGAACAAGCTTAATAAAGGATCTGTCGACATGATATTATAAATCACTGAGCTTAATGTTCATTTTATAGAAGAGTAAATGCCGCAAACCCCAACCAAATGGATGTAATATGTGTACAACCATCAAGATATAATCTGAAACATTTAACAAATGTCAAAGTAAGGCTAGCAGATGAAACTTCGCGGCTAACCGTGAAAACAATTTTCGTATAACTTCGACAAAGAAAGTTCGGCTCTGACCATATGAATAAAGGGTGGTTTGACCAATATGGGAATACAAAAGCTCATGTTTTCAGACGACTCAAAAGGACATCGGCTGTTCAGATCGAGGTTGTAGGGTTTTGATTTCAAAATTATCGTGAGATGGAACAGGTCTGATTACAACAAGCACTGGATCGTACTGACGCAAAAGGTATTTTGTGAGTAGCTTGGATAGCAGAAGAATATCCGAAAAGTTTAAGGCCCACTTTCTGATCACTGATTACCTACAGGCATAAGGAATGACGTAAGGACAGTCAGGTGGAACATAGGCCTCTATCAGAGGGGAATGCTCTAGAACCATACCGGTCACCATAAAAAAAGCCTTCAAGAAAACTAGCCGTCATCGTTTTCATCTCAAACGATGATGTATCGGGTACGCTATGTAGCTAGACTAAATCAAAAAAGGACAGGAAGCGACATATGGAAAACCATCGCTTTATGCATCGGACGTCTGCATTCAAATTCCGCCAGAATGAACCCGTTCGTTCCACTGGACAATCGACGAGTACCGTGTTAACACAACCGGCTAATCTGGACAAAAATTGTGGTATTCCGACAATTGTACGTAATGAAGCATCATCTTGCTGAAAATCACGTTCCCCAATGCATGAGATGACCATGCAAATCCTAAAAGACATACTGGCGTGCGAGTTCACATTTTATCCAGCAAGCACAATAGTGAACTTATTCTTACTCGACGTTGGAAATGCATCCCATAGTAATCATTGATCGACTGTCATTAACCTTCTTTTATAATTTGTGTATACACCTAACAAAGCAGGAACACATTAGTGTTGTTACCTAGGTAGCAAGATTTCCGATTCACTCGCGCCAGTACGCAATTTATGTACTGTATGTTGTTGATTCAACTCTACCATTCCAATATATTGGGATTGTTCTCGATAACAGTGGACCGAGTGAGCACGTAAAACAGAGGAACCCCATCATCCGCCTAAAGTGAAACAGAATTGCAAATAGTAGTCAACGCCGACGTCATTACCAGTTGACAAGTAATATACTTAGGTTGTATGTCAAATGCGATTGGCCTAGAAAATTTTCACATTCTAGCCTGTATGGCGTAACTTTATCGCATTATCCGTTACATCCATCGGCGCCGGTCAAACGGTAAGAGATAATGTATACTGGAACTCAGTATTTTCTAAAAATTAAAAATGCACCTATTGAGTGGGCAGGAAATCGTCCGTTTGTCGAGACCAAGGAACAGGCTTCACCAAAACGCCTCACTCGGAACGTGTAAGTTATAACACTAACCCGCATAGCAGCGCAGTGAAGCACGAAGCTCGCAGCTCATTTGAGAAGGGGACGTGACATGTACGTAAACACAGGGCCGCTGGATGGTATCCAGTAAACTAGGGCCTCCAGTGCAACATGCATAAGGTCGTAACTTAAACAGCCTGGCTGTTCAGAAATTATTCAGTGATCGGCAGAGCTAACTAGGAGATCAAAGAGACCAAATGGTTTCATGACCAATCGGGTTGTTCCAATGGCTTTCTCGATGTACCGAGGGCTACCTGCCAGCACGTTAGTTCAAACTCATTTTGGATAGAGGCCAACCACCAGGGGGTCTCCATCGTATCCCAAACGTTCGTTCAAGTCGATGACCGTCACCTGTTCTCAGGACGGAGCCAGCGGCCAAGACAATGTGAATGACTTCACTAGCGATTTACAGTCCGGGGTTTTCCACAACGCCACAGGACGTGCAGCAAATGACTCACCAACTCGGTTATAGCCCCGGAAGCCTGCCCCTGCCCCTTATTTTATTAAATAAAAGCATTTTTGCTACAAGTAGACAATGAGTAGGGTTTTCTTTCCAGGGTTACTACGGGACACATGTTGCTTGAGGGCAGTTGAGCTCATAGTTTCGCACACTCTAAGTTGTTCAGAGACATTTTGGGGATGTTTAGAACCGATTTTTATCTCAACTACCGCTTGCCGAAAGAATAATTATTTGCCTATGTGCCACATCCTCAAAAGTACGGATGGAAGCCTGCAATTGTCAGTTTACGAATAATAAACAGATATGAGAAACATTCTGTTCCATGACATTTATTTAGTATTATTTGGGAGGGTCGTTTGAAACTCAAGCGGCTATGTTCGATTCAAAGATTTGTGTTCCCTTGAGTACACACCAAATACTAACAGCTCAGTAGCCCCATAAATCGGGTTAGAGCACAGTTAACTGAACGCTGAAGTCAAGGCTGAGAAGTTTATGAGAACGCGGGAACTGTGAGTAATTGTGTAGCGTTCAATCCACGTTCCATCCATGAGCAATTAGTTATCGCCTGGTCAGATGACTATCTAAAAGGTTAAAAGAGCTCACGAAAGAGAAAAAATATGAACCATTCATAATTCATTCAGTAAACCAGTTGTATAATTGAAACAGATTTAGACAGTTAAAAATCGAGTTAAAGAGAAATGAAATTTGCATGTAGGTAGTTTACTTCACACAAAAAAACTAACCTTCTCTTCCGACGTCTTGATGCACACAAATCCACCAGGGAGACGTCCAGATGTCCGATCAACTGCCTAATTACGATTCAAGTAGTAACAATACATAGAAAATAGGGGATACCTTCACGCGAATCCACGGGATGCAAACTTTTGTCTCGATTCCGAGTAAAAAGGAGTAGAAGCACAAGTGATTAATGGTAAGGTAAAGCCATCCCTGCTGTGGTATTCTGCCCCGAAAGTACGAACAAGAATAGTCTGAAAATCCATAAGTATAGTTAGTGTCAAAGTCCACTTAAAACTTACAATAGACTAGCTTTTCTCTAGGAGGAAATTGGAAAGTCCTCAAAAATTTCACAGTAGCTCTCTTCCACGGCATGGCATCATCTTCTGCAACAACAGACTATAGGGCTAACGTATATAAGACTTACTGTTATACATTTCCACATATCGAGCAGCATGACACTCAAATTTTTGGTGAAGAAACGGAAAAACATCTTCTTTTGATAATTCAGGCAATTGCGGACACAATTTGGACATAATATATTTCCAGTGTCTGGTGATTTCTTTCTCACTGTTGGAATTCGCGATTACTAGATATTTTTAAACAATGACACCAGTAGGGACCGACTCACAAAAGTAGGACTGTTCGGGACCTTTCAGAACAATCCGATATAGGGGAACCTTAATTCGGCATAAGTTGAAGAAAATCGATTTGGTTACCGAAACATCTAGAATGGACTCGACTGTGCCCGTAAGCAAACCGAAAAGCCCACCAGACGTTTTGTCCTTTCGTTTCTGCAAAGCGAAGTATTCCGTTTCTCGCAACATCGCCCTAAACATAAATTAGGATATCGCTTAGATGTGATTTACCAAAGCGGTGAAGGAGGCAATGGTTCCACTCTAGTCCACATTGGAGCTAACTTATGAAACAGTGGACATGCGTAGAGACAGAAATGTAACGGCTACTGGGATTTACCCAGTGGGCTTGTAAACGGTGAGCTAAAATTCAGATAAATATTCTTCATCTTGAGTAAATCACGGGACAATTAGCAAGCGGTATTCATAACTGGATGAAAGTCATGTAAATCCGTCACACTATCCAATGAATGTGTTCATCTCCAATGAGCAAGAGCACAATAACTAAAAGACAGAGCCTAGAAGTTTTGCATTTTAAAAAATTGCGGTTCAGTCATATTTGGCAGTATCCTCATCAATGCACCTCATACTAGTCATCGTGATGGCCTTATAAAGCGGAAAAGAGAACTCATGAGCCAAACAACGAAGTGATATACAAGTTAATTTAGGCAGTCCTATTTGTACAATTGAGAGTGAGGTCAAGAAGCATGATTAAATGAAGGATCTAAGAAACTTGCGGGAGCTATACGAATAATAAACGACTTTTTTCTACCGTAGGGTAAAGAAGCAATGTTAACACAGAACACTTAAACGGTTACAATGATTGGACAGTGAAAATTTTAAACAAGACTGCACTGGTATGGAAAGTTAGGTACTGCTGCACACATTCTCCTGCATAGATATGTAATCGTGCTAGTCAACCAAGATGTACGGATGGGGTCAAGGGTCATCCGAATGAGACATGTGTTCCTCATTGCACATTACAAGTTTAAAATAAGCTATTGAGTTGACAGTCAGTAAACCATTTCCGCCAATTTCATACATTGGAACACGTTTGTCAAACTAGGCAAGAGCAAGGGTCACCGAAAGGTTAAGGATACACAACTATGTCATTGAGACAATGTAATAAGCAAGTTTTGTGTTAGTTACTCACTAAGCTGACTGCACATTTCCCGGTGATGCTTAACGGCCACACAACGATGAGGAAAAAAACAAACACTGCACAAAAAAAGTACACACAAAAATGTGTAGGGCGACCATGGTTGGAATAAAAGGACGGGTTGAGTGGTTACGAAGTCAGGTAATCATGGCAAATTTGTAGTAGAAACGCAACCTGAACGCCGGTTACAAACCTACTTAAAGAGTAGGAAGTGGGCCAAAGTCAACAAACACAAACCACATAGTAAAAACAAGGCAGCTTACAGGCAGTATGGAGTTTCCGGAACAATTATTTTTACCGATAAGGATCAAAATTTACTGTATGGAAATTTATAATATTACGGCGTGACTCATAATTCATTTTTCTCCAGCGAATAATAGCTTTGTCTTTTAGAAAAAGCCGCGATACGAAATCCAATCGGTGTCAAAGTCAAAAGCGGAATGCCTCGAACCACCAACAAATGAGGTTTCAAATCACAACATCCCACCTTCCTTAGATAGTCAAATGTTGACCAACGCGAATGTCAACTAATGTCCTCTCGAATCAGCGGGAAAAAAACAGTTGCCTAGGGAACCCAGTACAATCTATTTTGTAAGTGCTACATCAAGTGTATGGTGCCTGAAGGCAGCACGCGAGTTAGACCTGCGGCCTCAACTAATTTCAGCTAACAGGAAAAATTTTCTACACCAGCTGCACAAAACATCCCAGGTAGTCTTACGTAGTCAGCTTGTCGCTTTGGCCGGAACTTTCATAAGGTATTACTTTGGTATTGGCAAGAGCTTATGTCTGCGATCATCATCAATGCTGGCAGGCCTAGTGTACTAAAACTTATGTTTCATTGGTTGTCTGGTTTGGTGGTTTGTTTTATGAAACCAAATAAAGTTAAAAAAGCGAAACCGGAGCAGCATTTGACAACCTCCATCATTTCAGCATTAGGTGCTTTTGCTGACGAGCGGTGAGTATACGGCTTCTGGAGGCAACAGTCCTGCACTGTAGCTGTGAAATATGGCCTACCCGTGGAGATGATGTTATGCGACGATCTGTGTTCAATCACAGACGCATTTTAAACAATGTAATGCGCAATGAGAACACCGCATGAACAAATGCAACGGTCAATGACGTAGTTTCAGAATAGGCAAGGTTAACGTGCCGATACGCGTGCTACTCTGTTAAACTGTGGTGGCTCATGTATTCGGTTGTTAACCAGGCTCTGCAAATGTCAACAATGCGTGAATGTTAGTGGAATTTGATGGGCGCCTAGTCCTATATACAAAAGAGAGTGAATCTTTTGATCTGAAGTGATGGGTTGCTTCCTGTTGTTTTTTAACATTCTTAACTTAACTATGACCGGTTACCTTCTGCTGTCTTTGGATTGTTGATATGAAGGCTGGTTAGTCAGGTACTATAGCCTTGGCCAGAAATTTGATTCTTGTTACCCCTACCATTTAACAGGTTGAGGTTGCATATGCTCTACGGTTTCAGGGAACTGTTTGGCCGGGGTTTCTTTCCTAGTAGTCTTTGAAATGTTTCTCTGACCAAAGTCAGACCTATATATATATATATATATATATATATATATCACAAGAAACCTAACCCACAGGGCGGCGGGTAGAAGTACGAAGTTCACAGTCCACTGGGGGCCGGTGACCAGTAGTAGTTCGGTTCATAAGCCATTCGGATGGAGTTCATTCATCCAAGATGCCCCGTGTACTCTGCAGTAAGTTGCAACAGAAACAGCACAGCAGCTCGGGGATTCAGAAACGAAGGCGGATTTGATATATTGAACCCGTCTAGGCGTGACAGTTAAGCAACAGTGTCGACCACTGATGTATTGCTGTCTATGATGATGATGATCCGTCTAGCCTGAGAGTTCACGATCGACAGGGATGTTGAGATGCATGCTTCCTGTTGGTGTGGGCCGTTGGCCAAATTGGTTCATAAGCCCTTCGAGTAGGGTCCAGCCATTAAAAGTACTCGGCACACCTTGCGTACCCATTGAGGATGGTGATCACCGAGGTGAGCCGTAGGGTTTTCTCGAAGGTTGTCTATCGTTGGTGGAGCCTAGGGATGTCTGTACACTATACGGACAGCATGCCAGACGGACGGCAGGTTGTCAGGGAGCCCATGTGCTACTTTTGGGGCACCTAAAACCTTTTTGTACAGGAGTAACATACGCAATGTATTGACGTCACCGGGTGAACCCCGATTATTTCGAAGTTAGTATCCGCGTTGAGGGCCGTTCCCCAATTCGCTGTATGGGGGTATAACCAGTGACGTTGGGCTATCCCACTCATTTATCAAGCAATTCGCACTTCCCTGCGTTAAAAAAAGCTAACTTGAATGGAGCCAATCATACAAATTACCGGGGTAATTCTGTGGAATCGACTAGCTTGCTAAACACTAGCCAATTCTGACAAATTCGACCTTTGCAAAGAAACGAGGTGCAGCAATTACTGATGGAGGTATACTCGTCCCGATCATTTTGTAATTGCTATACTATTTTGTGTTATTTATTTCATCCTTGAGTTGGTAATCGGTTCACGTTTTCGATTTCAGCTGTCACACGCCCATTGTTAGACGAATAAAGCCTATCACACAGGCCTCTTACTCTTCTGTTTCTGATGCGAGATTGTTCGTTTGTGCCGCCGACTCTGATTGTTCACAACAATTTATTCGTCTAACAACTACGTGATGGAACGGATCCTACGTCCTGAGAGGTTTGACGTCGACCCCAACGCAGTTAACGTGTCTAAAGAATGGAATCACTAGTTTTGTACGTTCACTACTTTCTTGTCATCCCTTGACAGTCTCCATCCCAACAAATTGACTAAGTTGAACAATTACATTTCGTCCTCGGTCAATGAGTATATCTCTGAATGCGATAATTATGACGATGCAACCTCCATACTACGGGACC
>JTDE01001475.1:119310-132072 GCA_014338405.1 Paragonimus skrjabini miyazakii | reverse complement strand
CGACAGCCCCGCTGACTGGAAGGAGTAAATATGGCGGTTCAAAGGCACCCGGCTTCGGCCGGGAGGCAACGCGTTCGTTTATACGGTGTCGTTGCGTGCAGCGTTATCAAAAGCCCCGCCACATTTGGACCTGGACTCCAAGCAACGTATGCTGACAGATCAGTTTTTGGGGGGAATGCCACCAACAGTCCGGGATAAGCTAAGGGTTGCTCTCATCGCTCGTCCTCACTACACTGAACCTTCAGCACTTCGTCTGGCGAGCCGAGACTGCCAACTACTCAGTCATCAGCCCTATAGACATCATTTATGGAGAGGGATTGAAATGATCAAAGTGAACGTTAAAATCACCATTCGTGCGGTGGTGGCCGTAGCCAGCGCAACTTGACAGTCCGTCTCCATCTTTGTCCTTTCACGCTAAGAGAGAATAAAATAGGTTAACAAATTAAATTAACTCTCATCGCAGCCAAACTCACAGAACTAGTGACCGAATGAAGAAGAACGGAAGCCAGTCGCGAACAGCCAGCTTGAGGGGGAATCTCAGAAGATATCGTAACCAACGTCTCATGTATTTTTGGTCGTAACCAATACAAACTAGCAATCCCGTGTGGGCTTTTTTCATCCCCACTAAAGAGTAATAGACAAGCTGTGGAGCGACCAGTTTGTATTTCAATCATAAGTGTGCGTTCTACCAACTTTCACACATTCTGGAATTTATCGTACAAAACGTGTTTCTGTTGAACCTGATAATATCCACTGTCTTCCAAGGACAACACCACTCGTCTTAATTTGTGCATTCCCAAGGACTCTTCAACTAGCAACGAAAACCTCACTCGCTTTGTCAGGGTCAGTGGTTGGTGCTTTTCTTTGGTGAGTTAGAACAGAGGTAGGGGTTAAGATTGCTCTCAACAAAGGATTAATTTCGTCCATTGGGGGCAGCCGGTTGACGTGCTAACGAGACTCATTGCTTCTCCGCGAAGGCACACTGACTTTCCAGTTTTTAGGGTACAGTGATAGCACTGTGAGTCGTGAACCTGGGTGGCACGAGGATTGCCCGCGCAGAAAATTGACACAGGGGATGTAGGTTCTAACACCACCTTGAACAAAAACACTCACTTAAACGTACGAATCCTCAGACGCCGCGGTTGTCATTGCCAAGTTCACGCATGGTAAGTAGTATTTATCGCCGGAATGTACTTCAGTGTTTTTTTATATCTTCCCCTGGACACTGCAAAAGCTAAATACGCGTCTCTATCAGATTACTCACGAGTAGTATAATGTGATCGTCCATCATCACTATAATAAATGCTGGGTACCGCTGATCCATTCATTCGCCTGTGCACACTCGACCTTAATGCGTGATGTTCAGTAAATCAGCAACCAAATCCAGACGAATCACTGAATGTTGACACAAAGACATGAACAGAAATCACTGTTGTGACCTGATTTTGCCCGTAGTATATAAAAATGTACATTTGAATGTCCCTACTACACTGATAATTCGGCTTGGCAAAACAGTGTTCATTGTCACTTGTTTGCATCATAGGAAAATGTCTCGCAAATATTGTACGTTTGGGAGCAAACCTCATTAAGAACGTATAAGCTGCCTCTGACTGAAAGGTGTGATTTGAAAGGGATGATTTGAAAATGGGGGTTATCGTACAAGTGGCCTGTTTTAATTAGTTACAATCAAAGTAAATTGAATATTCACTCATTTAACTGTTCGCTTTTTGGTAACTGCTAGATGTCTTCATTTGGGAAGCTCAGAAAACTGGGTTCCACTAGTGATAGCAGGTTCCCAGATAACAATCTGGGAAGGACAGCACTTCTCAATCACTTGGCCATCAACCGCACTGACACGATCACAGCCAGTCAATAGTGTGATGATTACCTTGATGTCATTGATGTGTCAGCTGTTAGAACAATGAAATCTCTGCTACTCAAGCACCAGGGAAATGTGAAGTGAGTAGCACGTGTTTATCTCATATTCTGTAATCAAATACTTCATGTATTGCCATTTGCAAAAGTGACTGCATGCGAAATTCCAGCTGAATTCATAGCCCCCGTCTTCCATTCTTATTAAATCGAGGTTAACATTGGGCTCACATTAGTTCATCACTTGTTGTCAATTGAACCAGTTCCGTTACAACAGCTTACTACCATCACTTCCGCTAAGCACAATTGGTTTCGGTGTACTAACAGTTTGTTTACCGGTAAGTACTAGAGGTTTTTGCTTAATATAACCCGAACATTATTCACAATTGATTCCAGATTTGCCCTATCACAGGCTTTTCAACCGTTATTTATCGGAAGATATACGCTAATGACAAGCTATATCAAAAGCAACACTCGAAACTAGTGCTTCCTTTTGAAAGGGATCGACTGGAAAGTCTACCGGAATTCGAAACCTGTGACCAAATGTGGCTTACGTTAATGTTATATCCCCTTTATTATCACATATCACAAACTTGAATCACGCAGATACGCATCATCAGACGCGTAGAGAGATAGGGTGAATGTTAGGTCTACCGAAGTACGTTCCACACGTTTATAGTCTTATGTTTGGTATGATTCAGAATGAGGAATTCGTTGAGGAATTTTTTATTTGTTTGGAGAAGGCCGATCCTAAATGTGTTTTTATCCATCTTTGCTATGTGCAGTAGACCATCTGATGAATTTCGTTCCATAAATTCCCACAAAGTGTTTGCTTTCTTCCTTTATTTATAACTATCATTGCTTATCTGTTAAAACTGTCCTTCTTGGTATTGTTTGACACTTTTACCTTCATCTGTATTCTATTGTTTTAATGAACTCAATTCCCGTTGACTGGTGGTTATTTGGTGGACTCGTGTTGATCTACTCCATTTTGAACTCTTTTCTGTTGGATGATTTGTTTGTCCGGTTAATTCACACTCAAGGTGAGAGAGTACTTTTGTTGTTATTTTGTCAAACAGTACCGTATAGATTCCAATCCTTACGATCACCTTTTCTGGAAGATAGTCCTGTTAACCTTACCGTCTGACTAAGCGTTGTAGGAACCGCCGATCATGCAGTACTGAGTGACTTATCCTAAATCGACAGGTGCCATTTAACAGTGATTGTATTTGCATAAAATCACGGTGAGTATTATTTCATTAAAATCACGGGGACTCGATGGGTAACCTCTGCCAATTTTGTGCACACAAAACCATCGGGTGAGTTCCGATTCGACAACAATACTTCAGTTGGATCAACTGGGTCACCTTGGTAACCGTCTGTCTTGAAGCCTTTAGCACCTGATGAGGTAGGGTTTGAGCAGCTGGTTCATTAATTTAAGAAGTTTGCACTCAGTCACCTCATGAAAGCGTGACCTGAGTTCAAATTCACTATCACGGATTGCATAGTGTGACACTATGCATGTCGGCTAGTTATCTGTCCCTGTTTGCTTGTTACGTAACATTTGTGTTTGCGCTTACGATTTATGTGGATAAACGTAATGTTCAACACGCGTCGTATGCCTTCTTTCTTTCCGAATGAAGAGCTGTCTACTTAACTATATGACAGTAGTTGAAAAAAGCATTGTCCATTTCGCCGTTGTAAGTGTAAAATGGAAGGAAAATACTAACTCGGTTATACTCATCGGCTGGATGAAAATTAGCAAATTAGCACCATTTTCTGCTAGAAGTAACTTCCTATAAATACTGAGCGATTTTCATATGCGTCATGTTCACAGATTGTTATGACTATTAATTCTTATAGAAGAGTGGCTAGTGCGTGCCGTAGGGGATTCACAACTTATAGGGCAAAAGGATTTCGATAAGAAGATAGAAAAAGCCGTTCTCGAATAAACTATAGTTGTAAGATCCAGTAACTACTATTCAGTCTGACTATCCCAATTAGGCTGATTCAATCAAACCGAACTATTCAACTGCAGCTGTTGAACTGAAGCCTGTTTTTCAGCTAACATGTTGATACCCACCAGGCGGAATCAGATAGAAGGTAAACACATTGAATACTTGAGTTTCACTGCACTCGATAGTCATTAATCAGCAGAGATGCTTACCAAACAAAGAAGTGGCGAATCTACCCTAGGATCGTTTTTACTGATTACCTGTGGAAAACTTTAGTTTTCTACGAACCTTTACGCTTCGTTTTTAGTAATAGTCTTGTTTGAATAGATGACTAACATATACTTTTAAGAGTATATTTACCGAAGTAGCATTGCACATGGTGAAAGGCTAAGGCAATTAAACGCCATAAAATACTATTTGTTTCAAATTAAGAGATAATTGATTATCTGGTTCTCCAACAAATCAGAATTGCTTTCTTGAAAACATCACACAAATAAAAGCGACTTTATGTCAACAGGTGGACTGGAACACAGCGTATGGAGATTCGGGGTCAGTCAGTGCGGATGGTGTGAACGAGAACATTTGTAACAAAAAAGTAATGGACTTGTTACATTTTGTTTTAAGCGTAATTTGGTAAGGTGTACAAAAGTCGTGTAGAAACCGAGTGAAGCCACAAGCACTCGCGTTATGATCACTGTATACACGCTCAGCTTAAATTTTTCTTAAATCGTTGGTCCCGGGAAAATACTCAGGTACTTGATGGCCCTTTGAACAACCCAACTGTAGGTAATCATTTTTAACAATGTCCCTTAAAGGATACTGTTTACTCCAATAGACATTCATGAATAAATTGAGACAGGAATATAAACTAATTGATGAAGACCGAACAAACATTCATCCCCGTGTGATTTTCTGTCGTTAACTTTACGATTCATTTAGACGTAGCCCCTAAATTTCATGAAGCCCAGAGAGCATCTAAGGATGACCAAATCATGAACGGATGCGGTGCATTTCAGGGACTCGAGTTGAGAACATTTACTCTCAGGGAATCGATAACCTCGGAAACAGTAGTCCACTTGAATCAACGTTGATAGGGGTATAACTAATTTCGGCTATCTCTATCATATCATTGAAATCAACCTGATCAATATTTGTTGGATGTTTTTATCAGGTTAGCGAAACATGAATAATTCTGTTATAAGCCATCATGTAGCTAGCTGAACGCAGATTGCTTTAATGGAATTGCGTAACCGAAAGGAACTTAGAGTAACTGAATGATTAATTTGCCTGTCTGGGGATTGTAAATTATTGTTGTTATAGTGCTTCCTGTCAGTTTATGTATTAATGTGCAGTTTGTGTCCTACAAAGTACTTCGGGAAAGCTGGGAGAAAGTCGATGAAACCAACAGACGGATACACAGTCCGAGGGGTCCGCGACTGTTTGCACTGGATCACATTTTGTGCATATACACTTCCCGCTCTCTCACTCAGTCGTCAGTTTTCCATCACGCTTGTCGGTCCACCGTTCCTAGTCTCACTCCGTGCCACGCTTCCAGTCGACTATCCGCAGCTACAGAACCACTAACCGATGGTTTAATATTCAGTATACTCCCACTTCAAAAGGTTTGCCAAAATTAATACACGCCTAATGATCAACATTCACTGGAAACAAACGACCGGTCCTAAGGCACTGATCTACGGGCCCAACTAAGTCTGAGATAAATAGCAAAATTAACATATAAATGAGTTAGAGTCTATAACACTTTCACTCCATCAAACTAAAAATCTAGACACAGCTATTTTCTGTTTCACTTGTCGTTGAAACATTGCTATTTTACTCTACATGAAACTCTATCAGATTGAACGTCTCATTAATCAGGTTCATGTTGACAAAGAGAAAGCTTGCACAGATGAATGAACAATGCGTTTCTGTCAACAACAAAAAGGAGTGTTACATACGTGTGTTATAGGTTCATACAACTTAGTTCCTAATACAACGTTTGGTTAACGCTGTACGCTTTTTTAAAATGTTACCCAGTGCGTTTTGATTCCATTTTTCTGAACTTACAGCGGGTTAAAGATGTGTTTACAATGCTTATACATGAAAGTGAACCAGGCTGTCGTAAGTAGTTCACCAATTTATTCAAAGTCCTGTGTGACCTGACTGCATGGAGTCTACAATATAAACTGTTGTTTGCACTCCTAAACTACAATGAATTGTTTCACCTTAGACCAATCTCAGGACAGATGCGACGCTAACAAGCATGAGTTGAGAACAGGCAACCTCATCCGAAAATCAGTTACCCTCGAACACTACTCAACGAAGTAGTGTGTGCTTCAACAGATTTGCAAGCATATAGACCGCCCGAAATAATCACAAGACGATCCAGTATTCAATGCGCACTTCTGTGACCTAATATCATAGGGTGCCTGCACTTAATATCTAACTGTAATGAAGACGAGTGACTGCAGTATACTACTGACACCAATACTATTCAGTAGTGAGGCAGGAAGATGCGTTTTGTCCTTGAAGTAACCGCGGGAAAAATACAAGAAAAAAATTGCAGTGTAGCTTGGTCTGAAATGGTTCTCGGTACACATAAGAACTGAAAACTGACAACCATAGAAATCGGGCTGTTCTGGGGCCATTGCTGTATGCAAGTGGATGGATTTGTTTGTTGTCCTGTTGAATAGCACAAGATATATGTGGGTTTATCGGAATAAACAACTCGTGCGCCATCCTTGCTCTTAGGTCGCAACAAAACTAGCTGGAGCCATTAACCGCCAGTACCCCGAAAATCCCTCCAAAGCTATGTATTCTTTAGGAACAACTACACTTTGACAAAGGATGGACAGGTTTGTTTTCAGCTCTCAGACCGCATAGATCACATACACATACTGCATACTTGTAAACCAAACAAGTGGCTAGAGCCGGCCATCTTACCGATTAGCAGACTCGGGCCTAATGTGAAAAAGGCACCGTCCTTCGTATCGGTCGGCTGTTCTTTTACGCATGTGTATTAGTTGTTGGTCATAACCCTCTAGGTATTTTTGTCGAATGCCGTTCGTTTCACGGTTACTCGATCCACACATGAACCTGCTACGACTATCACCTCTCCACTTGACTAACTTTCGTACACAGCTAGATAAGAAATGACTAAGACAAACAGTATGAATTTCTCCTAAAATGAGTTTTGTTTCTTGTTGAAGGACGACTTAGAACTCTGTACAAGCTGCATCCGTCGGTCTGCTCACTGTCATCATCATCACTGTCTTGAAATAGCCGGTCATTTCGGACGGATACTACTGTAAGTCACGGTTATTACTTCCATTTCTTCTAAGTCCAAACACTGGCATTATTATCTAAAACTATCGAAGCATTTCTCTCAGATAAACCGATTGTAACTCGTTCGCGGGCTGATTCTCAACCAACTAATATTATGAAAACGTCTAAACGACCATTGAATCGAACACCCTTGTGGCTTCACACGAACACTTTCATTTAACTTCTCATGGAGATACCATGACTAATCAATCCGCTTTCGGCCTGCTCAACCAATGGCTAACTTGTGGTCTTTGACAATCAACCTAACGAGCACGATTAACTTGCGACCAGCTAAATGAAATAATGTTCGGACAGCTGAGCGGTTTGCAGTAATGTGCACGTGGTCAATCCGTACCGAGGTGCACGCAACATCAACAGGTTGTTGCTCTCACTCTGACTGAGTGCAGGTTTGGTCAATGCACGTGTAAAAACGGGGCGAGTTACGGACGTGGGGCGCTCGCCTATTATGTGAAGTTCAAATCAGTTAACCTATGCTAATTGCATTTGCCCATTTTTTGGTTAACAGTGTAAGCATAATTTCACTAAGCGATTACACCAAGTCAAAAACTTAATCACAACACTCACGAAATATTACACACATCAGCGTTAGAGAAGGAATAACCATACGCGTGTTGTAAGTGTCAGCCAAGAAAGTACATAAGATAGTATGATGTTTCTGCTCTGGCAGATCAGTAATGTGAGACAGATAAGTAGTCTGAATTACACCAGGCACACAATCATGTAAGCCAATTTACGTCCACTTCTGTTATCTCAAGCGCATTTGAAAAAGTTTTATTTTGGCTTTCAAGTAAACTGAGTTGAGACCCCAATTCAGGTCATTAAATGAACTCGAGGGTCTAAATTCGTTGTCCGTGGTTTTCGAAGAAACCCATCAACAAGACGGAATAGTAATAAAACAGAGTAGCTATCAACTCTATCCAAACTAGGCATGTGTATTACTCACAGACTGACCTCAACTGCAACGGCAAGTTAGTCGATAGTAAAAAAGGGTACTCACGCTAAGCGTTTTCCTAGGTTTCGTGGGCGAGTTGACATTTCACTTGAAGTGTCCTAATTCATGTGGGTCAGGCTATCTTTATATTCATAAGGAGATCGTGCGCTTTCTCGAGAGACAAGCGATTAACTATTGATTCGGAAGCGTTCGTATACACGGGAAAATGAACTGACTGTAAAGGACAGTGAACGAAATTCCCTGTATGATATCAGTACGTCGGAGGGAACTGTATGGAACGGTACACTTTCCCACGGGAGTAATTTTCAGTAAATCAATGTCCAGTACGTGTACCGGGTATCAAAAACGTGCCATTTTCGTTGTGCGGATAGGTTACATGAAACTGACTAGCATGACGTCTCGACCTGATCTCGACCAAAATTCTTTATATCATGTATGTCCAATAAGTCCACAAAAATTTGCAGACACTACCTTATGGGTGATTTAAAGGTTGCCTTGAGGCAATAATCTGAGTCCATTTATCCTATGGAGATTCAAAAAAGTAATGGAAAACATTCTGTACTGGCTGTTTCCAGAGAACGAAATACCAAGTTCGACTGCATTGTCACCGCTTTGTTCCCACAGTAGGTTTTCAGTAATGCAAGCATTTCTGTTCTATTTGTGATATTCTGATATATATGTATAAATACATATATATATATGTGTATGCGGTACAATTATGAATGGGCTTTACTCAAAACAAACGTAAACAAATTTTAGAAAAGGGGTCGTCTTGAAAATTTCCTAGTAAATAGGTACTTGCACACTCAAACGCACACTGACCTGATGTACTAGCCGATACAACCCCATATGGGTCCCAATTACCGTATTACGTCAATAACCCCCAATGAATATAATTCAAGTGATCCCAGAGTATGCACTCATACCCTTTCAGCCAATCATCTGGTCTGGAACACAACAAGACAATGACAAAGTGGCTGGTACAGCGTGAGAGTAAAACGCTGTGAGCCTTCTAAAACACTTCAGGGGAAATCTATAGGTTTACAAAGCAAACATCACAACTATCATTGAATGAATGCAATCACCGGTACCATGACCGTAGTGTGCTAAGAAGAAGCGAGGTCTGCTGTTGGTAGAGAGCCTGAAACTCACGGTGTGTGGTATATCTTTGAGGAAAGAATACACGATGTCTGTCTTTTCTAACAGAAACCGGATAGATCAGTTAACAAACCGCTTACGAATGTCATAGTTCCCAATGCATACGGAAGAGAATATCGGTTGTCCCTGTGCGTTTTTCATTCCCACTTAAGTGGTTATCGGTGACAATTAAAATATAAGTGAAGTTATTAATGGAGGTTTTGAAAAAATGGATATATACTAGTATGTGGTGTTAATTAAACGTACGACACAAGTCAGAATAATCATATGTGAAAGTAATGTCAGTCTCAATCTTCCGGAAGATAAAAAGAGCTTGACGGTAGTCAGAAACAAATATCCGAATGACATGGGAGCATTTCTATAGGGAAACTAGTAGTATTCGAATGGGAATGGAATATGTAACAGTCAGCTGTATGTACGGCTCAGGTGGTTCATTTCTACATGCCTTGTATGAATTGATGTTCGGCAGTGTAGAACTGGAACACAGACTGACGCATTCAGTTAGTCATATCATACTACAAGCTACTGGGTCAAACAGATATGACAGCGTTCAACAGATCCATACCAGTTACCACAGTAATCTGATCTTTTTTTACCTGAAGACTGGTAATTCCACACATTACTTGCTACTGTCTTCGCAATCCACAAGAGAATGTGATTTTTCATTTCGTAACTTCGAAACAGATTGTTCTAAATGCAACTGAGTTCAACAAATCAACAGTTGCATGACGACTAATGATGGTGCTTTTCGTGAAGTACTGCGACATTCGTCGTTTACAACAAACGAGTGTACATTCAGCCAACATGTCGACAGAGCAATCGAAAGATTCTGATAAATCTCATTCGTAAGCAATTGATAATTCAGCAGGTATTATGTATGTTTATGAACTTATTAGTTATGCTACCCAGTTAAGAAAACCTAAGTCCATAAGTAACTTGTTCTGCCCGCACCGGAATTCGGGACATAGTGTTTAAAATTGTATGATGATTGGGTTGATGACTAATGTTGTACAATTGCTCTGTATACAACTGAACCATATTATCACAACTTCACCGAAACCGTTTGTGAACATATCGAAAAACGCGCTAATTCTTAACTCGCACCAAAATGGACATTGTAAATATGCTCTAAACCAAACGAATCTCCAAACTAGTGCATATATTGGTCTAAGCCAAACGAACCTTTCCTGTAAATATGACCGTTGTGGTAAAAAAAACAAGTTAATGATAAGTACTGGTGATAATAACAGACAAATAGATACATGTGCATATTGATCGCTTTTACTAATACTTGCGGCCTGGTTGTCTTTAATTTCGGTGCCATATTTCCACCTGTGGAATCGCATCCCACCTCTGTGCTTAATTAGTCGGCAATTGCATGAAGCCAAAGACGTGCAACCGCTCCAACCCGCACAATTTGATGCCTTTATTCAATCGGATTAGATGGTTTTGGATGAGACACACACGTGCATGAAAGAGTAAGCAGGTAAGCGGATGGGCAGGATGCAGAGCGAACGATTGACTAGAAGAATGAACACAAGCCTGGCAAACGTGTATGAATAAGTGTTGTAGATGCTTATCAAGCTTCAGTTTTTACCAATCCAAAGTATCTAACGTCTGTAGCAGATCACGACTCCCCTGCTTGCGAAGCACACGCACACAAACACAAACGCGATAGCAGTACGCAGCTACAAAACACACCCTGTCTGTCATAAAATTCAACCGACCATTATGGGAACAAATTGGCCACTATTTACCGATGTGGGCGTCAAAACTGGATTAATTCCTCATCTCCGAACCCAAACCAACAGTAGGGCCATTATGGAAGCACAGACGGGAAATTTTCCCATTTGATATTATCAGCTAGGTAAATAGTGTTGATGGCAGCAGTACCAGTAGTGCTGGTATGGTTTATGCTTCCCATAAACCAAAACTAAGCTCCAATTTTCACACTCCGGCGAGGGTAAGCGGTTGATCTCTACACTTTGAAGCAAGGATATGTTATATTCTCATCAGTTCATGTGGTTTTCTCACACACACCCTCACACTTACTGGAAAAGTTACCATATGAAAAATAATAAAGGATATAAATTATTTCTCCCTTTTCGTGTGTTCACATGTACTTACGCTCATTCATCTCGTTTTTTAACAGTTAGCCCCTATCCGCGCCCGTTTGTATTGAACCCATTCGGTAAGCATAATGACTCTCTCGACAAGGTATAACAGGTGAGCTATGAGGTTAACATGCGAACACATTCCGTTTCGTTTCAGCACCCGTACAAGGACGATGTTGAGCTTCATCATCGTCATTATCACAAGGATGACCAGGATGAGGAAGTGAGCGAGATTGCCTGTGCGTACATACATGGTTGATCGTCTATCACCATAGGGCGGTAACGAATTACGACTAGCCTGTTACGTGCAAGCTGCTTCCTTTTAGTAGGTGCCCGAAACAAGCATCAAACAAACAAATGGTTGATCACATAAATATTGACGTACTGCACTATATAACCCTACATAAACATCCACTCACACATGATAGGCTCGCTAAACTTTTCGATTCCTCTGAAATGATAGAATGTGGAAAGAATGTAAAAAAAATTATGCACAACGATTTTGTATTAGAAATACTGGGCACTAAGAGCACAACTCAGTCAGGTGAACAGCGTTGTCAACACCCTCTAAAATTAGGATTACCTTATGTTCGCAGAGCACAAGTTTATTAGTAGTGTTCAAGACAAGGCAACAGCCAATGTTCTGACATTAAATTTTCCTACGGGACCAAAGGAATCCATATTTTGAACCTAATTTCCCTTTCAGTCAAGAAGGAAAATATCATTAGTCGAAGATTTAATCACAGTATGTCTGACTGTCTTGAAGAACCGTTTTTAGGTCGAATAAATCAATACAACCTGAAAAGGCGAGTACTAAGTCGAGAATGTTCACAGTTGTCTGAATCCGAACGATTTGATACAATTAACTCAGTGATAAGCTGTGCATGGTTTTATGTTAAAAAAATAACCTCATTCTATATACTCTGAAATTTTGGTTCGTTGATCCTTCTGAATAAGCACATCATTGTACTGTCTTACCCCAACGTAAAGTCCCATTCATGTGTTTATCGAATGATAGAACAGTTCAGAAAAATACAATATACAACCTCCTTGTCAGAAGTCAAACCGGGTTGTATCGATATGTACCTGATTAGTGAGTCATCTTTAATTCGAACAACTGTTGGCTAACCCTATTTTTCATATTTGAATGTGCTCTCTAACGGTGCTCATATGTGATGATGATATTCACTAGTGACGAGCTCTAATGAGAGCAAAACTCGAGTCTAGTGTTTGTTGTTTTCGAAAGGGGCCGACTGGATAGTCTATGGGGATGCGACAGCTGCGATCAATTGTGGGTGATGTTCAACTTGAAATAAACCAAATCCTCGACTACTCATCAGTAATCTAAAATATCGCTCAGCAGGTT
>JTDE01001475.1:102592-119010 GCA_014338405.1 Paragonimus skrjabini miyazakii | reverse complement strand
CCGACTGGAAAGTCTATGGGATTGCGACAGCTGCGATCAATTGTGGGTGATGTTCAACTTGAAATTAACCTCATCCCCGACTACTCATTAGTAGTCAAAGTGAATTATCGCGTTCTAAATTTTGCTTGTGAACTTCTGTGCATTGCTTGGACATACTATTCACCAGGATCAGTAGGTTCTACTTTGAAAGTTCATCCTCTGCTTTTTGGAAAGCATCCATTGGTTCTAACTTCTATGTTTAGGTGCATCCGTTCCTGTATGCCTACCTAACCAATAAGCCTCATCCCCCGTTGAGACAAACCTTATCAGCAGATCTACGTTCTGATCTGTCATCCACATTTTTGTCACTGTAGTAACATGAATAAACCAAACTAACTTATTGAAATGTAAAATGTCTGATAAGCATTAAATCCGAGAATGGTATCACATGTCATGGAAGTGTGGATATATTATACACCTTTTAGAAAAACGCTGTATTTAAACTGCCACGTCTTTGTGTGCCATACCCATCAGTAGCAGTAAACAATTGACTTCCTCATCCTGTCCGCTTTACGACATCTTAGAAACCAGGTTTTACTTCGCCGAACTTCAAAGTACGATCTCTTTTCACGGTCTGCACGCTATGTTCTTCGGGACACGTACAAGAGTGCAAAATGAACCCTCCTTAGAGTAAAACAATGTTTGTTCGGTAGGTGAACGGTGTTCAGGTGACACCCAAAGTGTGGTTGAAGGGTAGTCCGCATTCGTAGAGTAAATGAAAGCGAGAACCTCGAAACACGAAGGTCGCATTCCGTCTGAGATCGTCATCAGTGCCAGCTGAGTCCTTACTGTTACCAGATAATACTACTTTGATTTGCCACGTTGGTCTGATTTGTTTTCGACTGTGAAAACAACTTCTGCCCTATACTACACATCTTGCAATTAGATGCAGGTACAGAAATACCTGTTAATCTGTAAAGTTGAGCAAGATAATAGAACATATGATGTTCACATAATTATGTTTAATTGATTGTTTTATGTGTACAACCGCTGAGGGCAAATGAAATGATGAAGTCCTATTAAATTTTTCAACGTTGCCTATGACTAATTTACTGTCATGCTGAAAACAGTCACAAGAACCAATCATGATAATGTGTGCTCGAAACTCGCCAATGTGGAGACTTTCGCAGGACAGTAAATGTTTAGAAAATGCTTTTTTTCGTTTTTGTTTATAGGAGATGGTCTAACTGAAGGTAAGGTACATATTACCCGTATTCTTCATTTACCGAGGCCCTTTTACTACGTCTTCATAAACGATACAGTACGTTTACTTTCTATTGTTGTCTTTTTTGCGTCTTTCGTTGTAACTTTGTTACTGCCACTTGTGCTCTGTATCCGAATAAGTAGGAACCGTAAAACTTCTGTAGTAAAGTGTGTGTGTGCTAATGCATATTTTAAGTATACCCTGCACTATAAAACCCAACTGCGATCGTGTTCAAAAGTTGATTTTTGTGCTTGCGTTTGTGCGTGCACGCGTGTTTATTTACGCCTTCTGTTTTTTTTAGGATTTTCCTCGGAAATAAGGTAAAGCGTGAATAACTGACCAATCCCTGATCAACATTGCTGCTTCACTCTGTGTACACCCTTCCTGGCCGCAGCATGAGAGGCGATGCTGTTAATTATAATGAGGTTATTATCTGTGACACCGAACCGGACAGGAAAATCAGAGGTCCGTTTTTACTCAAGTTCATATCCATGTTTTGTGGATATACAAAAGGCCGGAACGTGGAGCTGTTAACAGATGTTCTGCGATATTCAGCCTCCTAAGTTCCCTGATTGTCAGCCTAGTACATGAACCAGGCGTGTGTACAAACATCGGTTGTTCTGAACTGACTGGGTAGTCAGACAGAACTACGTACTGTTAAACGAAGAAGGCGGGGGTGTTAAAACAGCACCTTAAACTGGACCAGGTTTATTGGAGCATCGTTAAACTGAAAAACACTTGCCTCGCCACAAGTTGTTCGAGTGTGATGGAACGTTTGTGTTCAGTTGTGGTATATACATGTTTTTGTTTGTACAATCCTTTCAGTGAACCAGCACTCTGTTTAAGCCATTCAAATTGTAATGGAATTTATATGTCCGTTTGCGATTTTTAAAAAGGTTTATTGGTTCTTCTTAAGAGAAATTTGGACAACTTGTTCAGATCGTACAGATCATTATGAGAGAGGGTAGACCCTTCACTGTTCAGTCAGGTTTAATGAAGGGTTAGTGAGTTGCAGACAAAGCGTGGAAAATTGTTACAGTAAAATTCTCGCTTTTGAATAGAAATTCTACCTAAATTGAAACTTTGTTATTTTACTTTTTCTGCTCCGAAACTCTACGACTATTACGCGATTGTTCGATTAAACGTCATTGTTTACTGATTAGTGGTAGGGGATTTTGATTTTTCACATAGATTGAACATCACCCACAATTGATCGCAGCTGTCGCATTCCCATAGACTTTCCAGTCGGTCCCTTTCGAAAACAACAAACACTAGACTCGAGTTCCGCTCTCATTAGAGCTCGTCAGTAGTGCATATCATCGCCACTGTCGGGACTTGAACCACGGACATTCTGTTCATGAGGCAACCGTGTTTACCACTGCGCCACTGACCTCACGTTAGGCACGACCGAATTATCATATGTGAACGCTCATCCACTTTCGCTTGTGAGTCTAGTGCTTCTTCTCGAAAGGGGCCGACTGGAAAGTCTATGGGAATGCGACAGCTGCGATCAATTGTGGGTGATGTTCAATCTGTATGTAAACGTCATTGTGTTTATTAACTGGTGCCCAACAGATATCTCTGCCGGTTGTCAAAAGGTCAAGCTTATCCTCCTCAACTTACGCTTTGCAACCTTACGCGTAAACGGTCCACTGGCTAGTGTGAATGGTGTTGCAATCAGGACGCACCAGCATGTGCGAGAATTACCGCCTAGATAGACATCTTCGTATACTGTTTATTATGTCCACATAAGCTTGCGAAGGGCATTGACAAACAAAGCCATCTAGTCCGATGTTCGTCTTCAGTCCAACTAACACTGGAGATATAAAGAGATTGCATGAGGCGCGCCATTCTATTGGTGTGTGGTCCAGTGCAGTGGAGGACATTGTAATGAGGTTGTGCTACTAACATTCTTCGTCCTGGGCTGAAAACGGAAACTCAATTTTCGAAGTTTCTGAGACGGTTATATCGGAGTGTCTTGCGATAAGGTTGTTTCTACCAGCTTTCTTTCATCCTAACCGCCTTGATGTAAATTTCAACGTTGTACTTCTAGCCAATGACTTAGGAACAATATGTATCGACTTGTTCACAGTGAAATTCTTTCTATCTCTGTTACTTCATCAAACATAAAGCAAAGTGGGTCCTGCTAATGTCCGCCATTGTTGTTGCAGAGGCAGAAGATGACAAAGGACGTTTCCTCAGATAACTTGAGTATGTAGAACAGACACATCATCAACAGAAAGACAGTTAAATGGCGATTAAATCTAATTACTTCTTTCACATTCGCCTGATCTATTTCTCGAAAGCATACCGAAAACTTCAGCCTTGTTCCTGATATCGTTCCGCAGTAGTGCTCATCCCTGGGGGATTCCAACTCCAATCAACTTGACTTTAGGTGACACTATTGATGATTACCATTTTAATTTCATGTGCGACGACAAATGTTTGAAAATAAAAGAACGATACATTCACACTATAAGGACAGTCAATACGTAAGCATCCATCCGCCTTATTGATCTCTGCACACTTGTATAAAAGTAGGCACAACGTTCAGTCAACACGTTGCTTCACCAGTCTGTACCGAGCTCAAGATCCACATCTATCGAAGTCAGTTGAAGCTTTACTTGTTACACTTATAATCACCTACTGCGTCTGATCGTTCGTGTTTCGGTTACCATGTAAGTATACTTTTCGATTAAGAGCTGACATTCCAAAGGGATACACCGGTTTTACCTATAATCAAACACAGTTCATTTCATGCGCATATACTGGACGAAAAGGAAAGATTTGATTACAGACTGACGTTCCGAACATCGCCAAGGTGCTCGGAGATTTTAGCTAGACTGCCCTACTAACGTACATAAATGATCGGGAGATTACCAGATTGGTCACTATTCCATTCACAATAAATAAGGTGCGATAACATTTCTATAGTATACATTTGTATGCAGTATGGTGTACGGTAGCGGAACAGACAGCATTTTTGTTTGAACTTAAATATTGTTAAAAATGGCATTTTTTATCAGAAACAATAATGCATCCTATCACTCCAGGAATCCGTGTGATACGGTATTAGTCAATCAACTGCAGACAGAAGGTATCATCCCGATTTTTCTTCGCTATATTGGTGGTATATCGTGGAAAGCGTTAATCTAACAGGGAGTCTTTCTCACAGACTGCTTGAATTAACAAGCTATTGGTTATACACTAAGGCTTCAACCGTACAAACAATTGTTTCAGGCAGTTTTCATCTGGCTTTTTACAATCACATAATACAAAGAAATCTAAGCAACTCCTATTTGTCCTTAAGAATCAAAGAGATGGAACAGAACACATCTTACTGAAAGGAATGGGAGTGTTGGTGACTGTATGAGAATGTCACAAGCGTTTGCTATGAGATGCGTGCCCGTTAGTATCAAATGTTTCATGCATGTGTAGGTCTCAGGCAGATTGGTGATAACTGGCCAACGGGATGTATACATATACATGACAATTGCGACTGGTCTCCGATTTCATAGTGCGAAGATGGTCGTACTGTTTTTAAAAAACGGAAGCCACGTTGAACCGGGAATCCGAAATTTACGGTGGGGTGTTGAGTTCTGTACCGCTACTACTGTTGGTTGTTGGGTCAATTTAGTGGTCTGAATTTGTGTATACTTACACAGTTTCTATCAGAATCTTTTACATACGTATCACCTAGTCGTTTAGTCTAACCGGCGTGTGAAATTACCTTTCAACTACTACTGTTAAATATTCGACCATCCGGGGTAAATAAAACATAAGTTCGCATTGTTAGCACTTAGGCCAGTGATGTGGAGTCAACTGTTCATTCCGGGTAACGATAATCGCATTCTGCAAACAACTGTACCCAACTAACAGCTTGTCTTGAGCTAGGAGCAATTTCCTACAGGATCAGCCAGATTTGGACAAGGGGAATAAGATGAGAGAGTGAGAGAGTATACTGGCGGTTATGATGTTCTACTCTAACTGATTCATTGCGAACCACTCGTATGTGCAGTATATTTGTGTGCAAAGATTTTTAAAAAAAATGAACAACTTGAACCACTACCAACCAAGCAAAGGTACAGACAACACTGATTGAAAACCGAACGCAAATAAAATGTCGGGATCTACTTCAGCACCGGTTTTAACACATGAAGTTTTTTTACAGCAACTGACGTTTGATTATCTTTGGCGTAGCGATTATTCTAACCCAAAATTGTCAACGTTACATTATGGCATATGGCGTGTCGTCAGATAAAATACCCTCACATTACGCCCTTCCTTTCGGCGAATACTGTCGAACTGTTGGCAATCCTGTCCACAATCCATCATTACAACTCAACAACTTCATCTAATATTGCCACATGTTACAACAACCATTGATCCGACAGCGGTAGCGGTATCTATCTGAAACCTTCTCACAATAATTGACTCACAACCTACACACACACACACACCATAGGTGGGTCGGAGAATTTGATCTCAAAATGCACAAGTTGTCGCACACACAAACAACCGAAGAGATGCTTGTGTATTAATGACCGAATGCACAATTCCTCTTGCTGCTGAACGTCAGTTAAATGGCTTAATGCGGATGAACTATAGATGAGGCGTACAACTGTTTTAAGACTTTCGTGAGCAGTTTTAATGCGAGACGGAGTGGGGAGAGGAATGTTAGATGGCGCAGATTATGACAGATAAACCCCAGGACAGTGGTACATTACCATCATCCCCCCCCCACAAACACATGCTTACTGCAATGACCAAACAGCCACCCTTGGAATGCCATACTTCTGAATTTGTTTCGTCTACTGTTCAACTGAAAAGATTTGTCGTAAACCCGTAGAACGCAGACCGATCTGAACAATGAATCTTCTGTTTGCAACAAATGGCGATGTGTTGAACACGTGCTGTATTCAGCCTATTTGAGTGGAAATGGTTAATGATTAATTTGTATTGAGTTTGCTCACTGAACGAATGGCCAAGCGAGTCAAGCGTGATGAATATGAAATTGCACAATTGTATCACTTAGTGTTGCAGAAAATTGAGATGTTTTCAGTCATGTGTAGAAGAATCATATGTACAAAAAGTTAGTTTTAATTTACTTGTGATATGCGTGTGAATGTTTGCCAGCTTAAGCTCGAATTCGAGGTTTAAGCAATCGTATTAACTGGCCATACTATTATGTGGATCAAAAACGGAATGTCTATATACTTATATATTACACAAATATATTTCGTCTTGTGCGTTAGAGACGGATTGTCGAAGACTCTTCCGGACTAATAAAACCGAAAAATTCACATAACAGAATGCTAAACGATCATGTGAATTTCGATTGAACTTCCAGGGGGAAATTAGTGATATGACGCAACAACAAGTCACTGTAGAAGTAATCACTCATGTCCTCATCACTGAGGGAGTCTAATTTAGAATTCATCCACGGACCTGTTCGAGGTGATTGTGTGGGGATGTGGAAAGAAATAGAGAAATTTATCCAGGGCAGCACAAGTTAAAATTACATAGTCTGTAGTTAATCGATATGATCATCTCCAGAAGATACAAAATATGTATATGGGCTAGTCAACTCATAACCAAGTATTTTGGATTCGAACTATTTTGACCAGATGTCGCCAAGATTGACTGATATGAACCGAGTAAGTATGAATGAAAACCCAACGGTACATGGATACTATGGATCAGCTTCAAGATGATAACCTCCACACTTATAACCAACAAGGACAAGGGGATTGTTCCATTGTGACACTCAGTACTTATAGCTCAGGCAAACTAGAAGAGGTTGGTCTAGTCAATTATTACAGTTAGTTTTTGTGACTAGTCGAATGTTGTGATTGTTTCACTGAATGACTTAAACACGGTAACAAGGTGGATTGTAAGCTCTTTGTAACCAATCGTTCTTTTCCTGGTATGTGAGCTACACCGTTAACAGGTAAATACACCAAAAATCCGTCATTCAGCGCTTATGTTCAACCTTTCCTTCTTATGAGAGCATACAGAGCTCTTCTAAATCACCCTAGACTTTGTGCCCCCATTGGTCCACTTTCACAATATATGTTTTCTTTCGCTTCGAGCCTTGAGATACATAACTAGAACGAAAAATAATAGAAACACAATTATCCCGTGTGCCGTGAAGAGTTTGGTTGATACAATTTCCAGTTGCTATTTCATGTTTCTACCACATGCTGACATTGTCTTATCATCTTCCTGTAACAAACTTTCAAACAATTGACTAGTAATCATCTGTATGAAAACAGTTTTAATTTTGTCAAGTTGAGTTGCCTGCCAGATTCACTGCTTTCGTTTTTAAATAATCCTCACGTGTTCACTGATGTTTCGAACAGACGGAAGTGATGGGCCTGAAGAAGTTGGTACACCTGCAATCTTTATCCTCTCTCAAGTCAGGACACGGAATGAGTGAACATCTATAGAAGGCTTCTTTCGTATGTTGGGAAAGTTTTGAATATTCTAGCTCAATGTTTTACAACAGATCGTAATTGCTAACCCACTGTCTTTGTTTGTAACCGAAAATGTTGCATTACCTACTCAGGTCTTGCGTTTACTGTCGGTAACAATTGGACGTATTCTCATTTGGTAACTTGTAAAGTGTTCGTGTGGAGGCCAAACAATAAGGTAGCGTTGAGTATAGAACCAGCTTTTGCCGATCCCAACAACTCTTGGTCATTTCTACCGATATCGTTCTTAAGTAATCATTTGCAAAAGTATCTCCATAAGCATCAGTTCACTGATAGTCTTCAACTCACATCTACAATTATCGTCAAATCAGTGTTTCGATAGTTCAACCTTTCACGCTGCAATAACCTACAGATTCATTTTGTATCATGAGTTTGTTCGGGTTTAACTACCGGCAGAATCACGTGATGAAGTTCACTGATAAATAGACAACTGATTCCCGATGTAGAAAGATGGCCAGTTTGTTGCTCATTTGCTAATTAGGTGATTGAAACATATGAGCAAAAGAAATCGAATCGCGATGATGTGAAGTAAAACTGTTTAGATTTTAGGTAGAGTAAATTCACTGCAAGTAAATTGTAGTACAAACCAAAAGTTGAACTTTTTAACAATCAGACACAATAAAGTTAGTCACTCACAGGCAACGTGAAGTTAGGTGACACATTTGGGTATATGATTCGACCTTAATATGCTTTTTTAAATAGTATGTAAAGAATAAAGTAAAGGTGTGTGCATACAAAATTTGGTGAGTTGGGGTGGTTGTAAAGGGAAAGGAGAAATACTCGAAAACTATCTTATAATTTTGAATGCATATAGACATAATTAAGAATCTAGCCGGCCATATGTGTGACCCAGTTAGAATGAACGGAGTCCTTCTTAGCACAGAACAAACGCAATGGCATCTGGAACCTGTAATTTTGGTGGAATGTTAACTGTTGCAATTGTGAAAACACACGCATATCCATCACAATATAGTCAGTATGATTCCTTAACCATGCGGTAATCAGGCTGGATGCTTAGGGGATTCCAGACAGAAGTTTGTTATCAATATCATCATACATACGGTCATTGCAGCCGTTGCTGTTAGTACTATCGTTTTGTGCGTGATGGGTCCATGCTAACTAAAACACATGCAACTATCTCTACATACACCTGGTGTGTCTGCTACACTTCAAATCTTTCAGAAATGAAATGTAACATGTGAACATATTTGACGATTCCCCTACCCTCCGCTATCTTCAAGTAGCTTTTTGCTTGAGAACAGAACATTCTTGTATGAAATAGTCAAACTTGGTTACATTGTTGAATAATGGAAGGAACGGGCTATTTTGTGAAATTGACAAGCTCCCTAGTCTCACTGTAGAACATCATAAATTTTGGTTTTATATGAAGCAAAGTATCGAAGAATCAACGGCTATAGAGAGGTGACTTACTGGGACAGATACACAAATAGAACAAAATGTTTTATTTTTGTCATATTGAAATAAATGGAACGAAGTTCACACACAATTCTCAGACAAATTGTATGCACGCGTATGGATGAGCGGTCAGTATACTGTGTTGGACATAGATTTGTCAGGGTAGATAGCTGACACAATACTTGACTTTTTCTCTTTTTGTTGAGTGTACATTCACTCTCCTGGTCCTCAGTACTTAACGGTCTGTGTGAACTTAGTTAGATGTCGATGTTGGTTTGACTTGACGATTTTAGCACAATCCTATGTGCGTGAGAATGGACAATACAGCGGAATGATACACAGTACGGATTTGTCCTCGAAATGACAATATATACTCATGCCAAACTGGTGACTATAAATGTACTGATTCTACCAAGTAAGCTGTGGTAAACCTTTCAGTGTGTTTTGTCAGTCTTATCTGTTGCCATGCCTTCAAAACTGTTAGTCTCAGATATTAACCAGAACACACTTTCGTAAGGTAATTCAGTCAAAATAGGCGCGAAAATGGTCCTTCAGTTTAAGGTCAGATGTTTTAGTAAACGAAGAAAGCAACCCTTGTTAGCAGACAATTTAAACTGATTGGCTGAGGTTCTGCCGTTTCGCAATTTTGTCATTCTAACCAGACTGTAGCTGGAATATGTGTACTCGTAGGTGTAATGTGCGACCGAAACCAGCAGGCGCGCACTAGTTGAATTTGAATTGGTGACGGAGCGTGCTGCTGTGTTGTCGGCGCCGTTTTAGTTATTGTTTGTGTAAGTCATGTGCATGGCTTACTGGGCCTTTGGCTCAAGTTTGTTTCTTGTTGTTTCCTTTTGCAGGACTTGTTGGGACCCCAACTTCGGAAGAACGCTGTCCCGTGGTGTCTCCACATTGCCCCGCAGTTGGTCCGAAAGTGTAACGGACAACCCGAGGAGAAACAGCCGACTTGCATGCTACATAAGCAATTCGTGTGGTTCCCACAATTGAAGGTGTAATCAAGGTAGACAATCGCACCCGGTCCAATTGACCAGGTGGTATTTCGCATTCGAGCCAAAACACCATAATATTGTAACGTGGGTTGGTCCCCGCTCAGGTCATGCTTGAACGTTCACAAGTATCATTTTCAATCCAACTTCCGGAGTGAAATCGTAACACATCCCCTCCAGATCATTTAATGTTTGCTAATCAATGCGTTGAGCTCGACGGAACTGTGACATACTAAAGGCCACACGTAGTTTCTGTGTGGACTACAGTGACCAAAGGATTGACCGGTATTCAATTAGTCTCACTCAAGTTACAAGTACCTACGGGAAATGGCCTGTTCCTTCTGAGTGAATCTATACTCAGTCAATGCACAGTGGCACATTAATTATGTAGGTTTTACCTAGTATATCTATCTTATTCGTGCATGTTGAGAGTTGTAATCTGTCCTGTCATTTCTTTTCTTTCGCAGTATATGTCACTTTGATAGACTTGCAACCAACCGTTATGGAACTACATAAGCAAATATTGTGGGAATTGGGTGATGAATAGTGCAGGTTTCTCTACTGGGTCGATTTCGGTTCGATTATCAACTTGATGGTCACCTTACAACAACTGCTTCAAGTGGATACACCACAACCAGCAACTTTTCACTTCCTTATGGATAAAAGCTGAGTCATGTTTTACGGTCTTTTTCGTAGGTTTCAGCATTGATGGTTGACAAATCATTCGCGAGACTTCGTTCCTCTGGGTGAGCTGAAAGAAGTTCTGTAATAACCAGCGATCTTGTGAGTTCTCTAAGGATCCCGGCTGCAACCGTGTTTTTTCGCTTGCCTGTTCTGTACATACAATTCTGTGTACGCCTGCTATAGGAGGCCCGAGATGAACCCAGTGCCACTTTCTTCAGTCATGCAACCAAATACATGCAACGAATGCTTGCCCTCGTCCTAACGACTCTTCTACCATTCTACTTTTCAAGGTCGTTTGGCCCGTAACTTTTCCAGCGTTGTTTAACACACCCGAAGGTTCTACGCACTTTTCGCCTAACGCGTTTTTGAGTGCTGCGAATGGGCTGGAGCCCATATCGCACTTATTTTCTTTCTTCTTTTGGTTGCTGCCATTGGTCCCAGACCAGGCTAGAGCTAACTACTTATCAGGTTTCCAAACGTTACCGGAAATATACAGTTTGTTTCCAAACCCTACTGCGTTCTTTTAGTTTGATGCCTGTTGGGACTATATTTCGATTGTTCTTCAGGAAAGGCGTTTTTAGTTGTTAGTGGACAAGGGTCGAGTGCACACCCATTTGTCCACTACAGTTCCATCCACTTCAGCAGCGAGAAAGTTTCTTAACCCTCAGTAATGGTCCGTAATTCATCTGGTTTAAAACGCGTCTAATTTACCTGGTTCAAATAAGGTCGGAGGTAACATTGATTACACCTCGAACGAGTGATAATCAATTCTGAGCACAATACATCTCTAACTATTAACTACCAGTCCATATGAGTAGGGTTATCTGTTAATGCTCTGATTACTTTTAAATTGACATTCACCTAGACATAGTAGAATCATGTGAGTTAAACTCCAGGTTTCAAAACGTCATTTTTCCAATACTGTCCGGTTCAAATGAAACAAAATGTTTGCACAATCAAATCTGGGTAGAAATGCAATTATTTAACAGTAGCATCTCTTGTTTAATAGCAGTTTCCTCTCTACTCATTTACTGCTGAACGATATTAGCGACTCTACTCAACTGACGACATTTCTCTGTAAACCGTAAGGCAGCATAGACCTTACAAATTAGAAAAACCATGCCAAACGAACTTACTACTGGTTCAACTATGTAGTAGTTTTTGGAATATTGGGACATACTCGATTGGAAAGTCTTACGCTAGGTGACGAAAACAGATCACTATCAGCGCGATGTAGATAACGTTTGACGTTCACACACACAAGTAGTTTCGATGAACCGGACTGACTGATGCACATTTCACTAAAGCTTCGAACCGTGATTAAACTGAGTGGGCGCTTACCAATCTTGGTCTGCGACACAAGTCCACATGCTGTTGTGATATGTGAACCAACTGGACAGCCCATTCATGCTGGGTAACAACGCGCCGCTCAGTAGCGTTTATTCCGTCAACTGGCACTAGGCGTAAACGAAAACAACGCAAAAAGTTGACAATGTCTCCTAAAATGGCATTGATAAAGGCGACCGGTAATGAAATGAGCTAGTGCCAACTCTGAGACAAATATGACAACAGTAGAAGATGTAGTTATAACACGATTCGCCTTAAGCAGAAAATCCTCGATAGTATCGATTACGTATGCAAACAATCACTGTAAATTTATCGTTGACAAAGTAAGTTGATAGTGATTCGAGTACAAGTAATATGTGACTAATCTTCTCTCTAGACAACTATTACAGGATATGGCTTTACAGTATGCTGCATCAACATATTGGGACATCAAGCAAGTGACTGGTTTGGCTCAGATGTAAAAACAGTTTATGTGGCGGGAGGGTTGAACAAATCAACAGCAGACATGCAACATAACAAATAAGCCAACAATGTCTACTCGATATGCGTAGAACTATCTAAACCATCTATAATCCGCACACTCGCATAATAGATAGTGCGACTGTGATATGCATTTCGGCAATCCGTACATTTTAAGGCTACACCCAAACTGGATGAGAGAAGCACGTTGGTTCAAACAAAACTTAATATTTACCTCTCCACTGGTGCTAGTCTAGTGTCTAACATTAGTTAGCTGAAACTGAGATGAAGTGCGATTCTATTGTTAGCCAAACCGTGTAAAACTTCGAAAAGAGGTTCATCAACTTCGAATGTATGTTAAAACAGCACCTATTTTTACGTCAGTTAGGAATGTGTATAAACCCGTTCAGTACATCAGCAATTTGACCTTTCCTTTTAACTGAACACATTGAATCACCAAATAAATCTACTCGAAAAGACCTATCAGGCAATCTCAAACAATTTTCCATTCATCGAACATGATGTTCTGTTTAATGTCGAATACTTTATGACTATTTTTGTGTGCGTTTGTATTTCCTTGTTTGATGTTGTTAAGGCGTTCGTGTTGAGTTAGAATAGTATGCTCACTAATGTGTAGTCGACAATTCCAATAACGCCAAATCAGATTATTGGGTTAATGAGAACACCTTCCCAATCCGAATAAACGGCAGAGAAACGCGATCGGAATGACTGGAAGTTACACAGTACTGTTGTCAACAATCACAATAAAAATGCTATCTCTCATCTTGAGTATGAGGTAGTCGGATATTCAAATTACGTAGTAGAAAAGACGTCCCAAAATGGATCATTCAAAGCCAAACTCGCACATTAGCTGTCAACCATGAAGGTTCGATCAATTACGGCCATGATGCAGACGTCCTCATAGTTGTTCGCTGCGCATGGTGAAAAGCAAAACAAAGGTAAACTTATGACCGACTTTTTACAAACAAACTAACACATAGTTCAATGAATTCAACATTCGATATGGCACCAAACACAACAGGATAAAAGTGCCAAACAAACATCAACAAAAGGCAACAGCTACACCCCCAATCCCGTTTACTTAATGATTAAAGTCTACTTGAAACAGCTCATCATTGAACAATCAAGGGAAGAAATCGAACTCATGCTTTTTCTACATCTGTGGGTGACAATAGTCAAATGAACGGAGTGACCTGCAATCGACATCACGTTACACCGCATCTGATGTTAATAATTTGGTCATTGCAGTAATTTCAATTATGTCTCAAAAGGTATCAATAGGCAAACTGTTTTTTTTCCATAAGGGATGACGATGTTAATTGAGTCTCCAATCATGTGCAATTTGCCCGCCTCAGGTATTTTGTGTTATTCCGTTACGAATTCAACTATCCTCTATGCTCGAATTCTCATTCATTTCGTACCAATGTCACACCATTTCTCAGGAAACCGTTTCTAATAAAAATAAATCAATAATGCATTTGCTGGTGTCAAATATCAAGAATTACCCTACCACAGTGTCTAGTAGAATAAGTATTTCTGAATTGGCCAATTAGACCAAAACATATCTTTCGTTAGTTGATACACCAAAATTATTTGTGTCGTTTTTTTTCCTAAAAAGAAACTATTTTCTACAACTTGTCACGATTGTCTACAACTGTAAAGCAGACGCAAAATATACCCTAGATTACAAACTGCGAAACATTTATGTATCAGGCTAGCTCATAATGTGACAGTTATTCCCCGTGAATATTGTAATCACGATAGTCATGGAAAGTACTTTAATTCTTTGTTTATAGTCCTACCGAATCGTAAAAAAACATTTTCTCATAGACTTTCCAGTCGGCCCCTTTCGGCAACAGCAAACACTAGACTCGAGTTTCGATCTCATTAGAGCTCGTCAGTAGTGTATATCCCTGCCATGGCCGGGACTAGAACACCGCCCGCGCTTTCATGAGGCAATCGTGTTTACCATTGCACCATTGACCTCACATTAGGCACGACTGAATTATCATATGTGAACACTCAACCACTTTCGCTTGTGAGTAATGATCAGGTTGCCCGATCGTCTCAAGATGGAGACACAGTAACTGTCCTGTTAATTCCAATCGATGACCCCTCGACTAGGACTTCTCTCCAAGTTGAAATCACAGAAATAACTGAGTTGTTGAGCCGTATTTTGATGACTGATGAGTATTAAGATGAGTTGTGGGATATGCACTACCGATGAGCTCTAATGAGAGCGAAACTGGAGTCTAATGTTTGTTGTTGTTGAAAGGGGCTGACTGGAAAGTCTATAGGAATGCGATGGCTACGATCAGTCGTTGGTGATGCTCAATATGTATGAAAAACATACTCGTTCGTTCAGTCAAAACATGACAGTTGATCGTAAAGGACACGAATATGTAACCTCTAAACATGAATCTTGTGGGATGCATAAATCTATTTCTTGATTTAACTTGATCTTTAGGAGCAACACACTTCACTATAAGTAGCCTCGAACAAGAACTCAATGCTATCAGGAAAATTACTGTGACCAATCTAGCAGCAGTGTCTGTACGGCACGTGATCTAACGTAAGGATGAATACATTTCTTCATTTGGGTATTTGTCAAGTACTAGTGCCCGATTGTTCCGTCAACCATAAGTCCGTACATGTAAGTAGTTGGGTGTGCAAATGCCTAAATGTGTTGATGCCGTGCTTGCCAGCTACGGATGCAAGCAATCGCTACTGCTACCTAATCAGTCAAGTCTATCCCATAACTTACACCCCATTATAATGAACACGATAATTGGCACTGTGTTGAGTGTTAACATATAATTACTGACCTAAACTGCGGATATAGACACGTGTACACAACACACATATACAGAGACATTAAGCCGTACTGAAAATGCACCGACTGACATCTTGAACGTGTGCCACTGCCACTTTTCTTGTATCTGAGCTGTGTGTGTGTGTACGAGTAGGTGGCTGGGCGAGAGAAGGAGAGGGAGTTCGGGCACATTAGCCTTAAAAGCAGTTATGGTTTTTCCACACAGATTGCCACTTAAAAACGGTTTGAACTGGGCCGAATCGTTTTGGACAAGTTCTGCAAAGATCTGTTCTGAGTAGAAAGACATAATTTCCAAGCAGCAAAGAAAACTAATGAAAAATTGGTAATAACGGCTATCAACAATGACACAGCTTGAAACTTATAATTAGCCGTTGTCGTGGTTGTCTTAACGGTAGGGGTAACACGGATGGTGGTGATGGCTAGTGTGATGATACTAATGTTGATATTTGCTTGAATGAGAGTGATTATGATAATGATGTCGGTGGCTATGATGGCTGTGATAACTACCATGATGACGGTGTTCCCCATAGCTGTGCTGTCGGTGATGAACGAGACTGGTGTTAGTGGTCTTGACGGTTCTGATGATCGTGAGTATGCTGCGATTGTAGTTGCTGACGCACCCTGCCACAACTGAACCATGTGAGCTTGAACCGAAGGTTTTTGTTCATGTTATCGTTCGAGTTCATTACGTGCTTTGATACAACTGCCCTCTAGCCGATGATAACAATTTAGATACAAACTAACAATGGTAGTGGTTGATTGGTCGATTTGGACTTTGAAATCACACAGTCAGCTGAAGTTCTGCTTCTGACTTGAAATGTATGGTCGTGGATCAGATGCAGATTAGTACGGTGAAGTTGTGACCAAACACAGTTGACAATGTGAACTGGTGATTTTGTTGACAACTTGATGTGGTA
>JTDE01001475.1:79613-92592 GCA_014338405.1 Paragonimus skrjabini miyazakii | reverse complement strand
CCTCGACCGGATCGGAATCCTGCCTGTTCTTCGCGTATCTGACTTTCTCTGGGCTTAGTGAGTCGACGTAAAATCAGGCCAGTGAGTAACTTGGATGCAATAGACACCAATCTCATGCTGAGTGACGAATCCGACTTCCACATAAACAGATACATCAGTAAACAGAATTACGCAATCTGGACGCCGAAAATCCAGATGATATTAGCGAACGTCATATGAAACTTTGTAACTACACAAGATGTAATAAACAATGAAATTTTTGGGTAGTCAAAACTTCGTTGATCATTTAATTAACGGCAATATATTGATTCAGCCAAAATCATTAGACAATGATTTCCGAAATAAAGTTGAACATTCTGGGTTGGCTTCCACGTTTTAGATTCTTCCGTTATCATTTCCAAAAGTTTTTCTTTAGCTTCCGAGAAAATTGTAAAATTAATTAACGAATGAAATGAACCGGTTAAATATTTGTTACCTACTACCTTGCACACTCACGTTTTCTACGCTTGCCTTATCGTTGTATTAACAATGTGGTTCTTGATGACCTCAATGCCAGTGCTTTACTCACAGACGGTGTTCTGAATAATATCAGTTAGAGTTCATTCTAATATGAGATGCAGTGTTTACGTTTAAACTCAGACAAATTCACTGAAGCAGTATTTTTGTCTCAGTATAACACAGAAATTCATTTGCTTTCTGTAACAGGTATTCCGTTCACAGAATCAGATCAAATAAGTTATTTTCAATAGTTTTTAGAAGACTCCGCCTATTCTTAGCTTCTCATACCATCACAGTTTTTGACAGAGGAGGACAACAACACTTCCTTTTAGATCGTCTTGTAGTCGATGAAGTAGTTTCATTATGCATTGCTCATTCCTATATAATCTGTCATTCACTTGGTACTTTCTATACATCGAATGCGTAGCTGTCTATTTTCTCTCTTTCGCATCTTAATAGATTTACTGGTTTCCATCACATCAAATTCTGTGAGTCATTTATCCGAAAGAGGTTGTGCGATTCCAATCATACCACTTCACACGATTTTTTTACCTTCAGTTATATTCGGTAATAAATCTTGTTGTGCTTGTGTATTTGTCAGTGGGTCTTTTGTCCTCTTATCTACTCCTATTTCATGTTATCTTCTAGCGTTTCATAAACAAAACTGATTACAATACTAATACAATAGTCCATTTTCATTCTATATGCTGAAGGCAAAATTATGCAACTACCAGAAATTTGTCTGTTGAGGTGTGTGGAACAGTTTCTAGATTTAATGGCCAAAAGGAAGATTTGTTTGATTTCTAAAAATACCTGGGTCACTGGCAAGGTACAATCACACTTTCCATGAGCACCTGTTTAATGTGTAACAGTCAAATGGAGTTTAAATGATAGCCGAATATTTTGTTCGAATGTAGTTTGTGACCATTCTTATTCTTTATACCCTATTTTATGATCTTCGAATTTCACTTGTGTAACTATAGGGGAGAGTGTCCTCTAGTTTCTGCAATAATGAACGACAGACATTCCGGTATACTTTGGAAGTTTTATGATGTTCTCAAGTTCACATTTTCCTGAGAAAACAAAGGAGTTTAAATCCTCGTACGCTTCTGCCCATGTGTTGATTAGGTAGTGAAGTGTGTAGGACAGTTTATAGATATGAACAAAACGTTGTAAAGTATAGGAAAATAGAAGAGTTTGTAAGTGTGAAGGAGAACACGTGCGTAACACGCTCAAATCAAACCAATCTAGCGGATAAATAAGCCTAACAAACGAATTAACAGAAGGCAAGCTGTCATGACTAAAGATCACATCAGCAACGTCGACTTATGTGACCCAATGATGTGCGAGTCTCTAAACTACCCGTCATAACCATCACTGAAGTCGTTTGTATGATTTACTTAATTCGTTTGGAATTTTGTACCCAGATATAACGGACCAATGGTAGTTTTCTTAATATTGAGTTAGTTTTTTCGGACATACTTAGTAGTGAATTGTTGAGGACTGATCGAAAACGATTATTTATCACCACTGTCTGCTATGACTCATTGGGAATTTTGGTGAGAAAGCAAGTTGATGCGCCTGATATACGACTCACTTAGTGACATGTAGCAGTGTGCTATGCGGCTAATCAAGAAATCTGATCCTGTGGATATTGATATCCAGAAAAGATTGAAACACTTCAACAAAATCAGCTGTAGCTACATTATCGTGCACTGAACTTCTGAGCGACCAGAATCGAAATGAGAATACGTTCTGTCGACACGTTAGCTTGCCTATTTTAAGATCAGTTCGACGAATATGACCATCCAATCCTACGGTCCTGAATACTTGGTTAAAATATGCTAGCTAGTGAAAAGGTGCATGGACCAAATTATAGGTTAGATTGCATCTTCTCCAGAATCTTTATTCGTGCCATCCAGTTCAGATGTAGTCTGTTGCGGACTAAAGTCCGAAATTCACGAGGTGGCCGAAGTGACCACTCAGTTCTCTGCCGTGGCAACTGCGGTCAACCGGAAAGCCTTGCTCATATTCTACAATCATGCTGGATCACCCATGACGTGCGTTGTGTCCGACACAACCGTGTGGCCAATGACCTAGCGAAACCACTGCGCAACTTGGGCTATACAGTCTTCGAGGAGTTGCGATTACCAACGACGAGCTCGTTCATCAAACCCGATGTAATCGTGGTCCGTGACGGCGCCGATGTGGTGCTTGACGTCAGTACAGTGGATGATTACCGAAGCTAATTAGCCTGGACAGATATGATTGCGAAGCATGGGACCGACTCTCATAATGTCTACCAGTATTCTATCAGAGTAAAAGCTGTTGCTCAGTAACTAACAATACTTTGGTATTGTTCATGGAATTTTTCATATCTGGATAGGACGCCCTCTGTAAATGACGAATTCATGTGTATTTTGTCATTCCAATTTCTGGAATATGTAACTAATAGGATGTAGCGGAACCAGTTCGAATGGCTTGTCTTTTCAACAATAAAACCTATCAGATATTGGATTTATAATTAAAAAAAAGTTCTACGTTTTGCCTCATGTGAATTTGAGGAATGTAAGGTTAATTCCATATAAAACAGCTTAGGCTGTATTCAGGAAATTAGAACCTTAAAAAAATACCACGAAAAGGCGAACACTCAGGTTAATTTACCATACCTTTCTGGTACCTTAAAAGAGCAAATTTATCGTTTGTAATATAAAACTTATTTATTATGAAAAAGCGAACTATTACATGAAGTAAAGGTTTATCACTTTGAGTCGATTCCATAATACCATGACATTCTGTCTAATACAAACCTGTAACACTGTAATTTACACCTAATCATGTATAGGTGATTACAAGCTTACTCACAAAGTCAAAGATCATTAAGGTACACCGGGATTACATGAGGTTTCGTTTCTGACCAAAAAATTGTTTTCATATTCATTTTATCTAACAGGTAACGATAATCTTTCATGTCCCTTGTTTTTTATGTACGATCGTGGTCGTGTTTTTCATTTTACCCACATCAGTGACACTGTGGTAATGATCTTTGTAACTGGTTTACTGACTTTGGGGGATCTTTTCTATTAACCATTCTAGATATTGTTTCCTTATGCAGTCATTTTGGGCACGTATGTTTGCAAGGAACAGTAGATTTCGTATAATTTTAACTTTTTTTGGGGGGGTGAACCAAGACTACTTTGTATTTCTATAAATGGCCGTCATAAAGAGCTAACCTATTCAGTGGATCTACGTTTTTACATTAAATAATGCTGTTTCTTGTTAGATCATTGTAGAAAAAGAATAGTCAAAAGTCCAAATTGTCTACGGACAAAAGACGCTTTCCACGAACTTGGTTGGTAATATGTTCGAACGGAAAAATGTCGAAAAGAGCCATGGTTACAGATTTGGGATCAATTGTCGAGTACACAATAAGAGATACTCCACAACTTTCAACTGGCAGTTAGAACTTAACCTTACGGATAGTGGAATATGCTTGATAAAAACTCTAAGGAGAGTAGGATTCCTCTTCTTCAAGTTCACATACGTTAACAAGCAAATAAAACTCGTGACTTTTGTTTAAAATTACGTACATTGATTGGTTTTCGTCTGGGGGAATCACCCAGTCATTGTTTTTTCATCAAACCACTTTGATACAGTAAGTTGTTAATTTCCTTGTGATATTTTTTTTTCAAGTTCATTGAACCCCTGTATGCAACCATAAGTATTCCACTACTTTAGATTCCATGTTTAATTGAGTGGAGGTGAGTGGGCTGGTGAATAGATTACCACTGAAAATTGGATTATTTTTACTTCAAATTCTGTACATTACAGGTTACACTCAAAGCCATAGAGATTGCCTGATATATTACTAAATAAACCACCACCACCAGCGGCAGCAGCAACAACAACACCAGCAGGACGAGGAGGAGGAGGAGGAGGAGGAGGAGGAAATAAGCAGGAAACAAAAACGCGAAAAGCTTCTTGTAAAAAATAGGCACCTGTTTAATATGGTTATGAGCACTGAACTAATACACATTTGGTTACCGCCCTTTTTGAAACGGATTTACTTTTAATCAGATAGCAAATTTATTTAAAGTCCGTTTGAAAAATGTAACAGATTTAATAGAGCACATATATCTGTCAGGTTAGTGATTTCTATCAACCGGCATTTTAGAACAGAGGCTTTCTGTGGAATAACACTGAGCACATAATCAAGTCCCACATAAACGAAACCTATTAAGCAACCTCGATAAGTTAAGAAACGGAACTGTCCATATTAATCTACCGATCATTACACCATCCACGACTGTGGCGCATCGTCTGTGGACGCCCCTGCCTGTCAGTGACTAACTGAGGTTTCTTCTGCCTGGATAAAAATGGAGTTGATCTGGCTCCAAACGATTTAGTCTAAAACCTCATGTCCCAATGTGTGCTTTTGTATGCGTGTGCTTGATGTGGTCTTTCAAAAGGAAGGGAGGTAGTAGGCCTACCTGTTGACCTCTTCGTCCGAACGGCTAAACGTAAAATTCGACTGTGGACGCACGCAATCATATACACACTACACGGATACACACATGTGGGGCGCACGGTACAGCTGCATCATCCACCGGCATCATTTACCAAGAATAATTAACATCCACTACTTTGGTCTGTCTAATTAGCTGGCGGCCTACCGACACAATCTCAGCCTTCACTTGGTTGCCCAGGAACGACCACGGTGATGGTGGTGGTGATAGTGTGGATTGTGGAAACCGTGCTAAAACAGGCGAGAATACATATCGCCCACTAAGGGTTCCGGTGACGGAAGGTTGCGGACTCAGCCGGTCTGGATATAGCCACATGTGGAGTCGAGGACGAGGCCAGTAAAGGCTGACTGGCCTCACCAACTCTCGCAACCGACCAGTAGTTACCGGGTCGAAAACTGACATATCGAAATACGGTCTTACAATCACACGTTTGCATACATGCCCGACCACAGGTTGTGTCTAACACTCGACGGGGTGCCTGATCTTGCTCAGTCGGTTAGATAGACGTGAATGAATGGGGTGTGCCTACCATTAGTTTGCCCTACATTACCTTGTAAGATGTTTGCGTTTGTTGTTGCTGTTATTATAAGAGGGGTAGACAACCGGCGTCCTGGATGGCTGACTGACTGATTGATTATGAAACATAAACAAAATTGGGTTGGGCGACAAAAAATTCGAACGGTAACTGCCGCTTACATCATCAGCCTAATCATCATACTGTTGTACGATATACATCCTGTCAAAACAAGTGCGCCAATGCATGTGTACGTGTGTACAGTTGGTCGGGTGAAACAATTCTGTCGGGTTTAGATTCCTTCGTTTAGATAGGCGCTGATAAGGTTGCCTCAACCGCTCCCGCGACTTTTATGGATGGATTAAGATTGACAGTCATTATGCGATTGATGAAGCAAATTAGCACACACACACGTCGATGTTAACTAGCACACACACGCACGCGTGTTTGCTACGCCATGACTACACAAGACCGGGTGTGCTGTTCCTTCTGTATGGGCCACCCAACCGTCCCAGTTTGATGAGGCTGACCGAAACATGAGGCCGAGTCGGTATGTACACACACGGACAGGTAACCGAAACGTAAAATAACAAGCAGGCTTTCGTGGTACTGCCTTAAAACAACTGGGAACTAAATCGAATCTTACCGGTTGACCTCACCTGTTTCACATAATTCTGCCATTCTAGAATGTAACTTGGTCATCAGTTGTTTCATATTGATGCGTCTGGATGTGAAAGTCAACATATGCCCAGCCAATTCAGGAATTGATGAAATTAGGAGAAAGAACACTTCATTAGTGTAGACTTGTTAAGGTATACACATGAATATATTCAAGTCGACTCCAGCAGAGCTGATCCAGCTTTATTATATTTTTCAATATAGATGAAATAATTAACCTATTACTGATTTGACAAAATGTCATTAAATCAAGCGGAGTGTTACAAGATTTCCAAGTTTTTACAGTCAAGTCATTCAAAGAGTAAATCACCAGTGTGAGCGTTGAATGGAGTTCCACCCACCTTTACGTCACAGAGTTATAGGTTGGAGTTTCCGTGGACATTTAGACCTACAGTGTAGCCCTTGGCCACGCAGCTACACGGCTAGCATGAAGTTTTGTATAAACACAAGGTTGAATTATGTAATCCGATGGCGAGTAAGTCGGGAGGAGCCCTCATCCGTTGTCTGACTAATTTGGGGTGACTGGCCAGAACTGTGTAGACAGCTCGGAAAATTTGAGTGTGGTAAACCCGGTGATCGGTATCTCCCAATTATGCGACAACAGCAAAGTTGACAGATTTGGTCGAACATGTCCCGAGCAGTTCTGACAAACGCCTCACCGTGCGACCGGCATAATCTGCCCTACAACAACGGGAGAATGAGTACGCGACCGTGGATCCATTGAGGACTGGGGGTTTCCCTTTCAGCTGTAGTGTTAGCTGGGGAGGGTGTGTGGTGAACCAACTGCGTACTGTTGCCGCCGGAATTGTGCGTTTAAGAGTCTGATACAGTCGACGGCTGACTGCCTCTGTTGCAATATCACTCTTAAAACGAAGGCGGATAATAACGGCTTTCTTTTGTGCCGTCGTGTTTGGACTCCTTGTCTTAGTTACAGTCATGTCCGGGATGATGAAACGGTCCGGATAGCCATTTTCCCATAACACATTGGGGACTGTCTCCAGTTCTTGGTCTACTGTCCGCAAAGCAAATTTTCATTGCTTTATTGGTCAGGCAGGAAATGAGGCTTCGTTCTTGTCTTTTCGTTTTCGTACTAACAAGCTAACACAGTCACTTGAAGAACTGTTTATTTTGGCTAGAGTAACAATGTGTAGACGATACAACCTATAAGATAAAAGGCATTTATGCGACCACCGTTTTGTCTGTATTTTTTTTAAGCTGTTTAAGGGAATTTTCACTTGCACTTATCGTCTCATACATAATTTCAAATGAGTACAGTTATATGGGAAATTTAGTCGAAAAACATTAGAAAAAGAACAGATTTTCACTTCACGGTTTGATTAACAGACATGTGACAATGGTAAAATAGGTAGTGTAGTTTATGAGATTGTATCGAGCACGCAAAAACTAATTGAGATGAAGTACTTCACATACATGACCTATTGATGGTTTAATCAATTAACAGATATGTGGTATTTTGTATTTGCAAAGTATGCTGTTGGAAACAATATGACCAACGACACTACGGATACAGTACTAAATGTTTGTTGCATCACACGCCGGCACACATGTCTTCATAGGCTCGCAAACATCCAGTTGAAAGAACACGGACTCACGTCGCCTCAATGGTTTGGACGTCCTACAACGGTTGTCTCCATTTTATCAAATGTACCCAGGTGCATACAAATGGTGTGGGCAACACAGCTGCTAAATTGCCATCTCATTCTGTATCTCTCTCCCTTTTGGAGGTGTGGTAGAGGTTGTTGATGTTCGGATGGTAACGAAGACTATATAGGACTATCGGAATCGAGGTAGCTCAGTAGGAATTGCATTTGGTTGCTCCGGTTCCGTTGTGGGTCTGTTGGCAATAGACAAACCAACGGTAATTGTTTCCTGTCGGTTGACTTGGGTCCAATTAGGTATAAATGAGAATTTAAATACTGCGGTCTCGCAGACAACAGAATGTTGTTGATTTCACTAATGATACTGATGTGGTCAGTGATCATGATGACGGATACTGGATTGGTGGAGCGGAGCGGGTGATGAGAATGTATTTTCAGGATAATGTATATCCATTGAGGCCAACTGTTGTTGTCAGGGTGCCTACTAAACCAATGGCAAGAGTGCATATGGCACACGACATCCGTAAAATAGAGAACGGTTGTGTTTGTGTCTTTGTGTCCACCTGGCGAAATGGGTTAAACGAAACAGAAGGACGTAGAAGAAAACAGGTGGACTTAATTAGAGAAAAGAATTTCCTGTCAATTGTGGTCGTACAGTCACCATTCTACTCTCAATAATCTGGTCTAATTAATACCAATCTTTGAATTGAATAATCGAAATTAATGAATGGCTAACCGAGGAAGAAATCAGTCCCATCTGAACGCGTTCGACAATTAATTTAATTAGGTCTATGTAGATATTAACTCACTTGAGGTTAGTTGTTTCAATTATCTCCAAGTCAACAGAGATCGTAGATCGGTGCTCACTACTAACTACATATTAATTAGTTCTACTTGCATTTCTAGTAATATACGAAAATTCGGGGCAGATCATTTTCTATTAGGTTTCTCATTTAGTTCCCTGACAAGTGAAAAACAGTACATGGTCACTAATTACACAAACAGGTAACGGTAAGATTTCGATTTGGAATTGTGAACATCAGTATACTGCCGGAGGTGTGTGTTTGGTAAAAATGGCAGTGTGAAAATGTTGATAGGCGGTTGGGGGTGATTCGTTGCTTTACGATTAACACCGCACTCATAGATTTTTTCCTCTCCCTCGGATAGACATTCCCATCAGTCTGATCCGAAAAGTGGTAAAAGAATCTAGGCCTGTTCTTGTTGGACTATTCAGCAATACATCGTATTGTTTTTTAACTCGAGATATACTTTCATGAGACATCCGTATTACCCACTTCGTCACTGACTTCATAGTGCGCATGTCTAAGCAGTACTGCCAGTCCGACTTGAGGAAAAGTTCAAATCGATGGGTCATTCATTGTGGTGGGTTTGCTAAAGTTTGCTAGGTATGTCTGGTGTGACATAGCATATTGAAATTGTTGAAACGTGTTCGTTTTCTCTGTAGAATGTCGGTCATAAACTTGTTTTTGTGTTTGCCCTTCGCTGTGTGCAGTGAACAACTATGATGAGTTTTGTAACATGGCTGCACAGAAAAAATTCAGGACTCCCTGTTATTACAATTGTTATTGCGTGCTTACTAAGACTTTCGAGGTTGATTTAGTCTGACACACTCATTCCCCATCGATCGATCGTCATTGTGCTAGGCTGTTTACAATTGTTCCGTTTTGGAAGTTTTTTCTTCTGGACAATTTGAGTATATGATTGATTAATGTTCAAAATGAAAGATAATGTTGCTATAGTTCTTAAAAATGGTACCGTAGAAATTACAATCATTTCGATGGTCTATTCTAACTTCTATTCGGAATGGGAAGAGGGTCCTGTGAACCTGATAATCTGAATAGGTGTTATTGGCATTTTGACTACGCGTTCCTGGGTGGACATTCTTCAGTCATCAAGAGCGAATTTAAACTATTTCTTCACATGCGACAACCTGGCAATCTGAGCACTCCTCACAAATGAATGTAGCTGAACGTTTGCTTATAATGATTCAGTCGTACCCAGTGCGAGCGCTGTGGTCAACGCGGTTGCCTCATGAAGGCGTGGCCACAGTCTTAATCCAGGCCGTGACGAGAAGATGCACTACTGACGAGCTCAAACAAGAGGGGGACTCCAGTCTAGTGCTTCTTTTCAAAATGAGGTGACTGAAAAGTTTATGGGAATGTGATAGTTGCAATCAGTTGTAACGTCCAACTTATATTAACCGAAATTCCTTACCGCCTGTTAGTTATCGAAATATTGCCAAACGGTTTTACTGATTTATATGATTTAGACCTGTAGATAAAACTTATTTGTTTGGTCGACGATTGGGGTTAACAAGATAGTTACTGTGTCTCTTGTCGAGGCGATCAGGCAGCCCGAACATTACTGGCAACCGATTGTAATTATGTGTTTACACGTGACAATCCGGCATCCGGTGTTGTACTGCCAAATGAGTCAGGTAGGCAAATTCCTGGTGATCAGAAGCTGTGTTACTAGATTTTTATCCAAGCAGATCTTTTCAGTGTAACATCGATTTTGTATCATGTGAAGATGTAGCCTTGAATCGGACCGTTTGAAGAAGTACAGTCGGGGCTAACGGCCGTAGGATCATTAAGTGACAGTTATATGGTTGTGAATTCAAAGGTGTCGTCGGTAGCGGTGACATGACTATGTGGTGTTGCGATTATTATGCTTGCCAATGCACTGACCGTCTCGGATTGTTAGATCACCAACGTACTCATAGCACACCTTCGACAAAAGTGTGTATGCTGAGCACATGTACATTAAGTCCATTATATATCCTTTTTTTCGTATCAGCCATAAACTTCCATAGCTTGGCAAGCCACTCGCTCTCCTTTTCCAAAACCTGGGTCACTGTGACCTTTTACCCATCCGTTTCCTCAGCGTAACTGGCGTACTGTGAGTGGATGGTTCCTGCTCCTTTTCAGTCCGTATTAAAGAATCTCCTAATTCTCTCTACGGCGTGATACTGTGTACTGGTATATCAAACTACTTCTTGTCTTGTCTTCTCATTGTCTTTCTCCCCAACTTGGATCATACAATTGCAGTCTTCCTATGTCTTGTTTTTGATGGCTATGGGTTTCAGGTTCGTATTATTCTACCGCCTGGTTAACAATCAATTGGCCAGCTAGATCACAAAGACCTCCACTCACAGGCATACTTGCCTAATTTCATCAGGCCTACACTGGGCATGTGATGTTTGAGTGGAACCGCAATTGGTGCAGTGCAAGCCACGTGGGATGAGGGTTATACACAGGCATCCCTTGGCTTCGACATGGCTATTCCGGAAACGGTGACCGTCAAACTTGTTAATTCAGTTGTGCTTAACGTGGGGTCAGTGGCGCAGTGGTCAACACGGTTGCCTGCTGAAAGTGTGGGCGGAGTTCTAGTCCTGGCCATGGCAAGCATATGCACCACTGGCGAGCCCTGACAAGAGCGAAACTTGAGTTAGGTGCTTCTTAACGTCTGTGTGAATGTGGAAACCGTAATGAGATATGAGTGGGGATCAACATATATCAGATATATCCCATTTGTTTGATGTTTCACTTCCCTAAAAGCTAGGCAGTTGTGCTGAGTTGACTTGGCATATCCATTCTGTAAGTTAGTCCGCTTAACTGTTTTCATGTTAAGTCACCAATCTGTTAGTTGTCTTCAGCCAAACAGAAAGAACTATTGATTTCTTAATGGATAAAGCGACTGGTTTCATCGGGCGGTTTACTTAATCACTCACTATCACAATGTTAGCCAGCCGAACTAACGATTTTGAACTCAACAAATTGGTATTTTAAAAACAATCATCGCCTTTTTTTGAATTGGTGAATTGATTACCAAATCACTTTTTTTGACCATGTGTCCTGAAGCGTGTAATCAGCCTCAGCAAGTCAATACGCAGGTTTTGACATGACCATATTTTCATCAACCTAAGAACAACTGGCGAAACTAACGTTGATAAAACGTGACGTCAGTTGTGGTAGGCAGTCAGCCAATTTTCATAAAAGCTTGTTGGTGAAGTCCGAGTGGGAAGCTGATCAATGTGGTTAATGATAAGGGAATCATAAGGTGAATAATGACAAGTAAGTGACCGTTCTTTCATCTAAATTTATATATATATATATATATATATATATATATAAAAACTTAGATGCATAATAAGACGTGGTTGTTGACTGCTAGCATTTTATGACTACGTACCCCGGGCATCAATCCAGATAGACGCGTTGAAACATGTCAATGAAATGAAAAGAAATTGGCTTTCTGCGTTCAGGTTCGGAGTTATGGATATTGTAGTTATCCCAGTGGCTCACAAGTCCAAATTCTTCTATATGATCACCATGGTGAATTGAAAGGAATCGATCTCAGAATGACTCGTGCGTATTTAAGAAATATGGCGTTTCTTGCAATGCGACGTAGGGTTCTTAAGGTATCATGTGACAAAGTGAAAACGCAGCTACTGGGTACCGCACGAACTAACAAAGATTCACATGATAATAGGTTCGGAGGTTCACGCTTCATTGCTTTAACGAAAAACACCCATAGCTTCTGACAGGCGTTAGTATGTAACTATATTAAGTAGTTTACGATAAAAAAGAGGGTATGTGCACTGGGCTAACAAAACTGGATCTCCCTGCAAAATGTCCTAACCTGACGATCACCTGAAGTAAAACGCTGCTAATGTTTGGCGGTGTACTGCTAGACTGCAGCTTTCTACAACCTGTTGCTATACTTACACAGAAGTCCAATATAATTAGATCGAACTGGTTCATTTGAACCTACTAAAGGGGCAATCAATAAAAAGAGTCCGAACCTTCTGCACGATAATGCTAAACCGTGCATTGTGAAAATAGCCTTCAGAAAGTTTGCTCCGTATCTTGAAGCCTAATAGGTTGTGCTCAACGGTTCTTTCACAAAAAGATAAGCACGTTTTCTACTTTCCTTGTTCCTCCTAAAGACGAAGGTGGTCTCTAGAAAAACTGACCCCCTAGAGTTACGGCATTGTATGCATGTACATAACTTTGGCAAAGTTCGCCGAAGATGCTGATGCATATTATGTGTAAAAATTATGCTCACTCCAGTTAAAACGTTTTTTTATGTGGGAAGTTTCAGGATGATCTATTAAATTTTAT
>JTDE01001475.1:39666-79513 GCA_014338405.1 Paragonimus skrjabini miyazakii | reverse complement strand
GGCTGGTACTGTCATTCATGAAATTACCCAGACAAGTCGGTTATGTCATTCAATCCGTGCTGTTCTTGATTTGGCCAATTTATGGTGCCGTATTAGAAGATTCTCATCTACAAGTGGCATTCTTCACGACTGCTTAAAGTTGTCGCTTGTCATGACTGACCAAGCTGCCGAGTTGAGGACAGCAGTATGTCGTGTACTGCAAACACACACTGTACGAAGATGAGGGGTTGGCAAACTGTTTCACGCCTTGCCTGAAAGACGAATGTGTATCGTCAACCGATCCTCCGACTGATCTGTCAACACGATCTCTAGAATAATGCGCGTGTATATTTGCATGTGCGTGCACACCATGCCATCACATTTGTACTGATGTTCACAAACATGCAGACAGAAGTGAAGCCAATTATTTGATTATGTTGTTCGTTCATTTGTTCGTAGATGAGTGTATGTTTTGGTCCTTATTCATTCCACATTCTCGTAGGTAATCATCACACACACCCACATAACTCGGCTTAAGAATGACACAACTGGAGAATCGGTTGAACTTACACTAATTTTATGGTCGCACAGGGTTAACTTACCACACGTGTCGTTGATGACATAATGCACTCTGGATGGGAATGGACCCAGCCCGATTGTCTGCAATGAATACAATTAAACGTATACAATGCGAAAGAATGTGCGCGGCGTTCACAATAATTCTGTGTGTGTACGTGCCTTCCTCAACTTGCATGGACGATGTCTTCGACCTGTTTTATGTAGTGAGATTGTGTAGACAAATGCCGCATGTTGTTATAGGAGTGTGAAGTGTTTTCCCGTTGGCCTGTAGATTAAATCACGCGTCCAACAGCGTCACAAGAACGAGGGAAGAAAACTAGCCGACAGTTCGAAGCCAAACTGTCGTGCAACTAATGATGTGATCCGGAGTGGTTTAGTTCTTGTGCATGTGTGAATATGCGCTGTGTGACCATTTCTAGAAGGAATTTGTCGCAGAGAAGCAGACGGGGAGATTAGACACTGCTGTCATCTTCCAGAGGTCGCTAATTCCCTTTTGCACAAACTAACCTATGTGACAATCCAGACGCATGGCTCCAGACTTCTCTGTTGACAAATGTCCTGCAACGATCCCACTAATTTGCTCAAAGTGTCGAGTCTGATGAGAAAACCAGTGTCATGATACACAGTTCTCTGGCCTCGTTCTGCCATGACACGGAGGAGAGAGCGTGTGAAGTGGAGAAATCAAATAAAACAAATCTGGGGCACATTTGTGAATACAGTTTTTGATTCGAACGAAAGACACGAATTAGTTCATAAAAATACTGATCACGTGGTTTTCTGATTCGTTATGTCCACATTTACCGTTAACTCTTAACGGCTAAGGGAACCAAACTGGCAATATAGTACATCAGTATGTATGTATGCATGTACATCACTTTGGAAAAGTTCGCCGAAGATACTGGTGCATATTACGTATGAAAATTGTGCTCAACTGAGCTTAAGCTTGCTTTTTCAAGATGCTAGAAGTTTCAGGACGACCTAATAAATTTTATATAACGTATGTGTGGTTTGTGTACCTGTGTGTTGCCATGTATCAAATCCACGTTGATCGTATTTGTGGACCGGGCTTGGCTTCTCCAAATAATCCCGTCAATGGTTCATGGTCACTGTGGATTTAGAACCTGTGTCTATAAAGGTATCCGACTAGGTTTCTAGAGCTTACCAAGCCATAATTCACCCAACAATCTTGTTAACAGCAAATCTGGTACAGGAGGGGACCGAACAACAGAATCCTCATAAATCAGTCACAAGTAGTTCGTCCAACACCAAGTGGTTAAGCAAATGTGAGTTTAAGTCTTGGACTGTTCTGAATCGACAGCATAAATCTACACGACTGGTTGAAACGGTGAATCCATACAGATCACCGTATCGAGCGTGAAAGTACTATCATCGGTTTTTAGTGAGACAGCCCTAGTCAGCTTTGCGCAGAAATTTCACTTCAGTCAGCCCCCAGCCTAGTTTCCATGCAAGGTCCAGGGATTGTATAGGCTTGTAACTTATAGTGTACGGCTAATCTGTGGAATTAGCAGTGACTAGCTCAGCCAGGATATTCTGTAGCACAGTTCGGAAACCAGCAACGTGAATATCAAGAAAAAGCGGACTTGTATGACATTTGAATTATGGGAAATAGCAAATCGACTTTTGACCCTTCCTTTGATTAGACCTCCTCAAGATGGCTAATTAACCGTCGAATCGAAGGTTACAAAAACGTCGGTAACTGACTGGTGTCAGGGGAGTAGAAGATATCTCAAAAGAAATGCAACAGCAGTTCAGTACTTGGTGAGGACATTGTTTACCCATGTTCTAGTCGCATTAGTGAAGCGTAACGGCAACCAACATGTTTATGAGATCAGAGCATGAGCCACTCGGAAACGAATTCGCGGTGCGCAAAGCCCAGTATCATCTCGCGAAAGCAGCTTGATCCTTCAGAATTGCAACACGGGCAGTCAGTTGTATTTTGAAGTTCAAATAAAACTGTGGTGCATGCACCGAAACACAATACAGACAGTAAGTATATCCAGTGCACAACAGTCGAAGTGATCTGCGACACTCGTACTCAGAGGCAAGCTTGAAGCCACGTCAAGGAAACGTTCGACCAGGTCGATAAACGTATGTGAGAGGCAGTGGACCAATAACCAAAGAGATAAAAACGAGTGAGTGATAAAGAGGGACCAAAAACCACAGCAGGATTGTTCAACTCTCCATCATAAGGTCTTATGAAAACCCCTCTTAAAATGTTTTTTGGAAATCGTGGAAATCTCCAAAGGTCGATGTTTTATCCCACCAGTTGCTTTATTTTGTGGTTCTATTGCTTCCTTGGAGTCTGACGATTAGTTTGTTTGCCTAGACGCGACAACTTCATTTTTTTCTGCTGTTGAATCAAACGTAGAGTCTGTAGGTAACTGTTTCACATGGTCCCTAAATCCCCTGAATTATTTCACCATGTGCCAAAGCAGAAACAACTTATTGTCTCTTCTGTCCGACATATTCCTCCCTAAGCTATTTGCGCCTCTCTGGATTGGTTCACACATATACTCGGCTATCCCCTTTTAAATATCGGGTGGCCGCCTCTTCGTCGTAACGGGTCTTCGTGTCATCTTGTCTTCCGAAAATGCGTTTCTCACTTTCCGGACGAGGCGGTTTCAGCCGAGTGTGTAGCCTGTGGTCTAGCATAGTGTCGGTCAGCGACAAAATGGTCGTTGAATAAGTTGCCTGGACAGAAATCGTTTCACTCAGGTGTATTGATTATTGCCTAACATTTTATTTCTGAGCATCCCCTTTAGTCGTTTCATTATACGAGAGATAATATAGTGTCAAATGGTGTTTAATTCCGTCAGTTCGTAGGAGAAGTTGTGACCCAACACTAGTAAATACGGATCCAGTCCAGATAGGGAATGTAGTAGGTTTAGCGTTATTGGGATCACTGCGAATTTCACTGGTTTGGCTTCTATTCCCTTTGACTGACCAGCAATGCGATTAACAACACGTAATCGTCTACTGGACCTGCTTATTCCACGTGCTCTTGTCCCCATAGTTGCGGTAGTCGATGTCAAGATGCCAAGGATGCAGAAATGCTTAATGGTCTCATATATTGACGAGTCATAGGCACTAGTGGGGTTTTCGCGTTCCTCATCAAGATTTGGCTAGCGTACATAGCTAACGCATTCAGATGTGATCGTCCGGAGTGACAACAGTGCAGTTTCTTTATGACGGAATCTCAGCCGTCGATGTCTGATAACATAACCTCCCCATAGTAAACAACCGGATTATCTCAGACTGACGAGTTGCATTGGACAATAACACTTTCGCCGACTTCGGATGTCAACAGCTTCGCGTCATTTCCCTGTCAATTTCTTTCCCAACCTGATGGGCTGATATTAGCAACGAGTCCACTCGGTCCCTGGTGAAAATAATTTACCAGGTAGCTTCACCCCCTGGAAGGTACACCTACGGTGGTTACCGGTTCACGATGTTCGAAGTCCTGGGAAGTAGTTATTTGTGTCAAAGCCACGGTTAAGTTCACGTTGATCGTATTTGGGGACCTGGCTTTGCTTCCCCAAATAACCGCGACATTGGTTCATGATAAGTGCGGATTTAAAACCTGTCTCTATAAAGGTATTGAGAAAACTTCTTTAAACCAAAAGCAACCACCAGTTCTTTCTTATCAAGACGCGGGTAACTTTCTTCTGTTGGGTGAGGCATACTAGAACCGAATGCGGTCGGCTCTTCAACGCCGGTAAGAGTTCTCCGTGTCATCACATTATCGGTGCAGTAAGAAGAAACGTAACGGTACAAACCTGTTGGGTCGTGCGGCCTAAACGTGCAACACGTATGGTCTGATCAGAAATACGTTAACTTGTTTAAAAAGCGGGACAGAAAACCGCAGATGAATGGATAAAAAGACAAACGGTTTGCCGGTAGTGCGTAAACCCATTTTCCAGGAAAATAACATATATATACGATTTATGCGCACTGCAGTCACCTCAGTCCTATGGATCATTTAAAGAACCACTTCGGATAAACAACCGGTGCAATAACGGATCATTTATGTGGTTGTTGTGGGTCATGGTAGTTTTAATGTAGTTAGTGGACCATCATTCATTGGATTTGATCTATAGATTGAAATCAAGCACATCGCGAAGAGGGCGTCAAAAGGTGAATCAGCAAGGGTTTGAACAATAATTGATCGAAAACTCGTCAACTGCCCATCCGAGGGAGTGCAACTTTGACCGTACTGTGCACATGTAGACAGGACAAATACAAGTCATACACCTAAGACAGAATAATACGAGTGGAGTTGAGTTCACTTCTTTTTCAATGTTACACATCCGATATATATCTAATATATTTGAGGTTAACACCTGAAAGTTATCAAACCCAAATCTCCGTACCATCCATCTTCCAATCTTGTTCGGATATTACTAATAAGTAGTTTGGTTATGCTAGGCAGAAATAGTAGAGAATAAGGCTCACTTTTCCAACTGCAGCTGTTTGGTATTTGCCAATCACTTCTGTGTGTAAGTATTACTGAATTCTATGTTGTTTGTTTACCTGCTCGAGTAGAGCTAACCTCCGTTAATTACCGTCATGACGTATTCACAAAACGTGCATTCGAGATCAGAATGTAAATAACCATAAATGAGGCTAAGTCGGTGTTTTACCATACGTGAACATTCCTCACCGGAACAAGTGTGAAAATGAGCCAATCAAGAATTGTCAACGTTGTGAGTCTCGGCAAAAGAAGAGATTCTGCTGCCCAATGATAAAATCAACAGCACTTTACTCACCGCGGACGAAAAAATTCAGTCAGCAGTGTAAAAACAACGTTGTTGTACCTTATTTCCTCATGAGTTTGTGGTGGTCTGCAAACTAACAAGCATTCACTACGTCCCCAGAATGGGATCAGAGAGATCAACCGTTTCCAATAACAAATCCCTCTACACACTTCAGTAACTCGAACAGTGCTCAACAGTTCTGCAGGTTTTGATGTTTTCAACTTGTAAAGAAGTCCTAATCTTGAGGTCACTGATCGGAATTTACAGTGAATTTACTGTATCAACTGTAAAGGCAATCGGGTAATCTGAAAACTACTGACAAACGAATGTGGATGTGGGTTTGTATATGATAATTTAGTAATGTGAGGTCAGTATCGCATTGATCAACACAGGTGACTGAAGAGAACTTGAATAAGAGATTTAATCCCAGCCGTGTCACGCATGTATACTACTAACAGTTGATTAAATACTTGTCTGAGTGTGGAAACCGTAATCAAAATCTGAGTGCGATTCAATTAACGTTAATCCTCGGTTAAAGTAACTACCTACAATTAGCCGTATCGGCGCTCGGACTCGCAAACTAAACGAATCTTCTCATGTTAGTATTTCTAAATTTGTAAAATTTAAAGATTTGAGGGGGTGACAGTAGGAAAGTGAAGAAGAGGAACAACAACGGTACACCCGATTTTCTAATAATAGGGTCTAGTTATGATTCAAAGTAATTTTCGCTCTTATGCTTATCAACTAGTATGATGACAACTAGCTAATCTGTCATACTTTGTAGTTTCATTTCAGAGACTTGGATAAAATGTCATGTTGTCACTGTTCTGAGTTTAAGGATAACGTTAGTCATGATGTGACGAGGGCAATAGTGTTGAACTTAGGACGCGTCCATAAACTGAAGTCTGATGTTCAGCAGTGCCTCAGATATTCATTTTACCAGTACTTACGTTACGAACAGTATTCTGACTTGTTTACGTCACACAACTGTTATATACTATGTAACTAGCGATTTAAAAAAAATAACTAATTCGCAAAATAACCCTTACATTGTTGGCCAGGAGTGATCTGAATACCGTAGTTTTAATCATTAACTGTACATCTAGGCAATACAGCAGGACTGATGCGTGGTGCTTACTGGCTTTTATCAGGCGCCAATGATCTGACGTGTAAGCTGCATGAAATGATATCCGATTGTTGCATCTCTTTAGTGAAACATCACTTTACATGGGGATGGTTATTTGTAATAAGATTGGGAAATTAGCAACCTATACTTACCAGTCCGATCCGAGTAATATCCCAATGTCCAATTAGAGTGGCGCCTGTTCCTTTTCTGCGACTCATGACCCTTTGAAGCAGTACATAGGCTGAAAATGCTGTTTTCCGTTGAACTGATAAGTAACCACGGGAACCACTATTTTTGACAAAGCAATTCATTTAGTTTGAAAAACTCTCACGCTACTGCACAATTTCCTGTTTAAGGTATCATTGTGCGGTTTTTGTGTATCCCAATCTCACTTTACCTATTGCGAGGTCATCGTAAGATATGTCGGATATAGCTGTTTGGGCATTGCCAGATCTGAACAGTTGTCCATTTTGAGCGAGTTTGCACTGGCTGAGTAACAGAAATTGGAAATGGATCTATCGTGCTGGCGTGCCAACGCCGCACAAGGGCTCATACTGACAAGCCTGTTACTCGAGTTTAATCAGATGACGCTGACCACACTTTGGAGAGATAAGACCAGCTGCTAGGGTAGGGGCTCGTACTTCGTTCTGATCACACCTCCCAGCTTTGTCGGCCCTGGACACTGTGACCACCGTGATTCACATAGCGCTGGTGGTCAACTTAGGCTAACAAACACTTGCCGCTGTAGGTCCTTGCAGAATGCAGGAACTCCAGTGTAAGTGCTGCCTTTCCCCTCGCCGTCTCATTTTGCGTCATAATCGACAGCTTAGTCTGGGCTATGTTGAAGATACATAGTCAAACTGACGAAACCCTCTGAAGACCCTTAAACGGACTGTACTAAGAAGCACTGATATCGATGTGTCTGAGAGCTCTGTCCAGGTATTTCAGTGTTCATTCTCACATCTCAATACATCTAACGCTAGGAGGATACTTAGATTTTCATTCAGCCTCACTCTCCGTTTGAGTTACGTTTATCAATGTTAGTTATCTGTTTGTCATCAGCGTTGACGCTGAAGTTGATGATGATGACGATGATGATAATGATGATGATGATGTCATTGATGAGTAGGGTGATCCCAGAATTTTGGGATTCAGTTTGTGGCATGTGAAACAACTATAATTTTGTGTTCATAATACTATTTCCGTTGCCCTATTTCTGAAAAGGTTGCTAAACTTGCTATTGTTAGAAAATATCATCAATTGATGTACTCCTCTCGACTGTGAATGTAAAATCGATTGTTGTGCCTATGAGTCAGGCGCGTTGAGAACCGCTTTGCTGTCACAAGCAAGAGGGTTTACGTTCATCTCCCTATCAAGTTTAAAGTAAACACCACTCGGTTGCATAAACTGAACACCTTTCAATATAACTAAGCGGCTTCCGTGTTCAGACAGACTTTCTGGTTGCTCTCTTTGGAAAGAAAAAACAATAAACTCTAGTTTCGTTCTTGTTAGGGTTCATCAGTGGTACTTCGACAGGACCAAGATGTGAACTCCAATCCACGTGCTCATGTGGCATCCAGATGGGTCACTGACCTTACCGTGGGCACACTTAAAATTAATAACCACGTTCACTTGTGACCAGCGGTCTACCGCGAACTATTATTATTATTATCCTCATTAACTCTGGGATTTACGTCAAGGTCCAGACAACACCAACAGTAGTAGTCAACAGTAATAGTAGTACGAGTTGGATTAAATCGTATAACGAATCAGCGTCTTCAGAATCCCCTTTCAAACTCTACATATGCTCGTATGGTGGTTACGGGAATAAATTGTCAGAACGCTCATCAACTCAATTAAGAAGTCGTATAAGGGAACAGTCTAGGGTTGTTATGCTCATTGTTTGTAAACAGGTGTGTATTTGATGACATCCGACTTGGATAGCACGAATTCGTTTGCATACATGATACACCTTCTTGAACCAATCAGTAAACAATAGGCATTTCTGCTGGCCAATAATTAATGGAGTTTTGAATGACATTCTAACACTGAGCCCGGGAGTGTACTAACACATGCAGATTTCGCAGAACGGAAAGCCCGAGAGTCCTGCTTTCCAGCTGTCCCCCTGTCTGGAAAGTCCAATCCAGTTGTCGCATCATGTGATACACGTGCACAAAGCCAGCGATTAACATAAGGGAGAGAGATAACGCACGAACATTTTAGGGTGAGAGCGTGGAATAACGTTTCTCTCACCCCACTGGGGTTCGACGCCTAATCGCCTGACCTCTCTCTCTCTCAAGCTGAATTCTGATTGGACAAATAGATGCGGAAGTCAATGGGCCATTTACAATTCAAATTATTCGACCTAACAGTAGTCAACTGTCCTAACTGGGTTACAGCAGCACCCCAGAACTGATCTGCCACATCAGTCATGACCACGCTGACTCAAGTTCCCACGCTTAGCGATTCTCATATGCGAGTGACTGAACACTCAACCGTTGGCAAGAGAGAGTCGCATGTGATTTCATTCAAAAGATCGGATTCCTGCAACTCGATTAGGCAATCAAAACAAAATAACCAGAGGAAAGACCGTAACAACGCGATGGTCAGTTTGATGTTATTTGAAGAACGAACGGATGATATGTCAGCGGAAATGAAGACCACTAGCGGCGAGTGTATGGACCCAGTGTGTCCGGTTCAACAAACTGTGCCAAACTCGGAAACAATATCGGATTCGTTTTCAGACCGAACTGGAGACAAACGAACCACCATTGCATCCGGAAGGATAACAGAACAATCTCGAATGACCGTATCGAAATCTTTCCTGATATCCAGTCTGCTGAACGCTCTAGATGTTCCCGAACAGGATAACACATACAAACAAAATCAGTTTTTGAAAGCTGAGGGTAAGTCCATAAAATAACATGAACACATTATTAGTATGGCTGAAAATAGATTATCAAACTGTTGGGAAAAGAATTTCGTAGACCGATTATTTGACGACCAAATAGGCCATTTTTCGATTAATCGGTCAAAAGCATTCTCTTTAGTCTATGACACAGTAAAATGCACATTGTTTACAGCGCATAATTGAGCAGACTCACAATCGATTTCTGCAATTTATCGAGTGACCTCCGAATGATGCATTCACACGGGTTTAACGCTGGTGAGACTTTAGAGTACTTAGCACCAATGATTACTTGATTCCTAGCGTTTCCAGTTTCGCAATCCAAATGTATGGTCGTTTGACCTAACACTTAATTGGCTATTCTGAAATGCCTTTGTAACAGGCATTCACTAAAATCCATACTGTCTTAGGAAATGTGAATCACAACTTTGAATGTTGATTTAATATATCTACGTTTTCGTCGATTTCCATGAACGAACCCAGATACAAGATAAGTTCATTTTCAACGTATGCTTTTCAACTAGCAACACTCCAATCCCCTGAATACGGATTAGTTTCATTCGGCATGGTCTAACAACCTACTTCAGACATTAGGGAGATTCATTTAAGCAACATTTGAGTTTGAAACAGTACGCTCGTTTTTTTCAAGCATTGGAGTTGTCAGAAAGTGGATACTCACTCGTCAGCTATTTTTGTTGTGATTATTAAACTCAACAAGTGCTTGCCTTTGACACCTGAAAAGAACCAACAAAATTGTTTCCGGATTTTAGGTAGTTTGGAAATTTATGGTAAGATAAGCTCTATGTCAGTCTTTTTGGATAAAATACAACCGGTTTCGTAGTCGTTTTTGCCCAGCAGATCTGCGTGCCTGACGTGTCCCGACCACACATCCCATATATATATATATGTATATATATATATATATACTATGTATATAATGGAGTGTGTGGTAAATCTACTTCAGGTAAACATACTGATGAGCGGCAATCACTAAGATGTCATGCGTTTCAGAAGAAGTTTTTATAGAATGCTCACATAATAACTGAGTACTGCTCTCTTCTAAGGAGAAAACGCCAAGAAGAAACACTCCCACTGGGAAAAACACTTTTGGGAGGTGCGATAAATCTTGTACTTGGTAACTCCTTTAAATGAGTAACTCCCCATAATCGTATATGAAACCATTCATATGGGGTGAAATGAATACAGGTCTCACTTTCATCGCAGAGCGGATCAGTAACCACATATACCTTTTCATAAAGAGTGTTTACAAAGGATTCTAACAAGTCCAGATATGCGAACCTGTCTAGGTTCTTCCAAATGACGTGACAAATGAACACGAGTAAACAGTTTCCTTGAACTAAGCGAACAATACACCGGTCTCAGATGGTTTGACCTGGGTGTATGCGAATGTTTTTTGTAGTTCTGAGGTGGTGAAATCTATTACAAATCAATGTCCTTCACATGATGCCGATAAATGTGGAGGTTTTCCAATCAGTCAATCAACTGAACGTCCTTCTCAGGTCTCACTTCTTAAGTTGAATCCGTGTCAAGATCAGAGAGCAGTTGTACTGCTTTCCTACTCATCTAGAATCTCTGAGTTCGAGTTGTTGTTAGTTGGTTCGTTTAGATCTTGACAGTCTGACTATATCCCGGCTCATATGTAATCACCTTGGTGCCCCGTATTAACTACTGATCGGAGTAAAACAGATTAGCTTTCTCTTCTGTCTTTTGTCCCAACCGCCTTCAGAGATCATGATCTTTTACTTCGGCGTTAATATATAATCACTATACGATGGTTCTGCAAGCGTCAAGACAACCTTCAGATAAGGACTAATTGACAGAAAGTCTGTGATACTGAGACCACAACTGATGAAACACCATTACAATAAATGATAGTATAGATGTTTTGAAACTGCTCATGTTGCCCGACTGTAAAAACTCCCTTTCCAAAAAAGCAGCATCTATACCGACGAATCACTTACGCTCCTTCCGCAATCAAGTACTATATTACCATAATTTCGATAACAAAAAGCTAAACTGTTTTTGTTACTTTATAGAAATACTGGGTTCGTATCGAATTTACAGCACTCTCTCTAGGATGAATTCAAAAACGGCATGATTTGAACGTTAGAGATCGTTAGTGGACTCATCTCACAGGATTTTACAGAAGGGTTCCTCATGTCGAAATACTTTATATTAATAGCAATCAGCTTATGTAATGAAGAAGACAGTATCTGTAGTTAGGACCTCTGATTTTGATAAATCTACCTAAAAACTTTTGATGATCTATTTAGGCCGTTTTAGTAAATATACTTCAGTCAATCGATGTATTAGTATGAGATGGAAAACACTACATTTAGTCTGCGAATGCAGGTGTAGAAAATATAACTTACCGTTTACAGCAAAATTGATATCACCACTACTGAGTAATTTAATTCAATCCATGCATTCTAATCACTATCCACGTAGGAATGGCAGAAAACCCACTGAATAGTACGTTAGATGACATTTTGCTCATGTTTTGGTCATATATGTCTACTGACATAAATGTACACAGGATATTTCGTAACTCGTAAAATGTGCCATGCTAACTCATCTTCACGTTGTGGATATTTGACTGAATTTCCAGTACACCGCGTGTGAATCGTGTATTCCTATCTGTAGTTTCAATAACTCCAATATAAACAAATAACTTGAAAAAGTTAAGTTTACTTATCACGGTTCACCGAGACAATCTAGTACTCGATTAATCGATTAGGTTAAGCCGCTTTTTTTTAACAGTTGAGGTTACACAACAAGAACGCAGGTCAAGTGATCAACCAAACACTAAACTAAGTAGTACATCTATGGATTGTATTCGTCTTATGAACGGTATTGAATACTTATTCGTTTTCCAAACACCCCTTTGTTGATACGAAGTTACTATGAATTATACATACCTCTGGCAGCATAGAATCAGAATTCGTTGGCTTCAAAGGCTTCTAACTAACCAATGATCGGCGATCATACAAATACATGGTGGTTACCAGCGCATAGCGATGCATAGTTCAAAATGAGATGACGTTAATTGCGAACATTATTCGGGATACTTATTACACGAAAATTGTATAGTCACCCCAGAAAGCTTTTACCAGGAAGGAAGTACACGAAATCTCACTAGTGTAAGTTTTTATTAATATCATTTCGAGTGCAACATTCCTAAAATAAGATCAGTCGAAGTGGTTGGAACGCTGTGTTTTACAACTTGCTCATAATATCTTGTTAGTCTCAATTCACTTATTAAAACCATGTTGTACACAACGCTGTAACTTTTGACTACATTCACACTACACATATCTGGTACTGACAGTCTTCAACTGCTCAGCCACACACGGCTAAATGAACAATATTTCGAGGATTACTCATATCCCTGAACTGACAACGTATCTAAAGATGTAAAAGACCTTTGAGAAAGGGACTCGTACCATGATCTCACAGTGGTTATGAGTTAATCGGTCAACTATTCACGAGAACGGCTAGTAGTGTGATGCTTACGGATGTCTGCATGCATGAACAAGCCATATGAGAGAGTCAGAGAACCAGCTGTAGGTGTGCAACAGATTACTAACGCTGCACACAAATCCATTTCATTTCATCCCACATTTTTCTAAGTGCAACTGTAGTAGTAGTTTGTGTAATAAACTGTGACATGTACCGCACCTACCTGGAATGCAGCACCCATCCCCATTTCGACCTCGATGAAATATTAACAGAACTTATCAGCTAATACTCATCGCGGAGGACTGACATTTTTGGTGTATATATTCAAATGTATGCACAATGAACCAATCTAGTATATATTTTATAAACAGTCTGTTACGAACCACAGGGATATATACTACTAACAACGTGTGGGTTACACTGAAATGTTATTTTGAGGCAAAATCGCGAAATGAATTAGCCGTTCAGTGAATTCCAGATGCATCCTTATAAAGGAACGCCTGCTTTAAAGAAATGTTTTGCTAGTTCCGCAGCTTTCATTATAATGGCATCCAGCTATGCACTTTTGAATAGTTCCAAGAATATTTGTGTTCTGCGTGGGTTTGTGACGGTACCCGATTAAGTACTATGGTAGGCTGTTTGACGAATGCTCTCTAATAGTGCGTAGCTTACCACTCGTATTTGGAGATCCGATGCTGTTACTTCCAGGCAGCTGTCTAGTCTGTGTTAAAAACAGTTTCGTTAGCCAGCTAACTTAGAGTCCATCAATATCAGTTCATTCTACTTGTTTAGTTGGCCAACTGGAATAATGTGTCGAAGAGCTGTGTAGCGCCAGCGTTGAAATAATTTCTTGGTGAAAACCGGATGATTTGCTGTATGGTTCGCCATTTATTCCCGTAGTATCTTGCGTGGTTCGTTGCCATCTAGGTAGTCGAAGTTAGAAACAATGGAACTAGTTCTGACTTTTGATCTACCTTATGTGGAAGTGATGTGGAGAGAGAGCATTTTTCACCGGGATTTGACAAATTTTGGGAAAGATGTATTCCAAAAGTGACCTCTCGAGGCATGTTTTTGAGTTGAAACAGTGTATTTCGTAACGCAGCCCGAATGTTGACTACTCTAATCCGTCTGACCGTAGCCGAGGGTCAACGAAATGGAGGGTGATTAATTAACATCCTTTTGTGCATATTTTATTGGTTCTCGGACCCTCGCCAATATCTATCTAGCACTAAGTCCTTCAACCTTGATCCAGCTAATTACTGCCATGTGTCCCCCCTATGTTCTGATATCTCTGTAAAAGCTGTGACTTGTTACCTTTACACTATTGCGAGCGGTACAGAATCGTTTGACTGTTTCCCGAGCCGCGTCATGTCGTTTTATATTCAGAGTTTCTTATCCTCTCTGAGCCTCTCGGACTAGTGCCCATATATAGTACGATCACTCTGACACACATGTGGGTGTAGAACGGCGCGTGCTTTGTATCGTCTGACTGTTGAGCTTATTGATACAGATAAAAGTCTTTGCATGTCTGTTATAAATTATTTTTCTCAACTCTCCATTTTGCACATGTAATTCGATGCTCCATAAAATAGGAGAAAACTGTCATCATAATTACCCCCACCCTTCCGGTAGTCAGTGTTGGATGTTAACGAGGTCAAAGGAAATAATGATTCATTCAGTGGTCTATAAAACAATGAGGTCTTTGTAAGCCAATGGTCTCTTTTATCCCACAAACATCGTCGGACGATTAGCCATGGGTTTTAATTACACTCGCGGTTATATAAGTAGCTCGTGGGGAAAAACATTTCACAAACATATAAATTAGTACTGGACTAAAGCAGTCCAACCTTACTGCATAGAGCACAGTAGGTTCGAGAATTATGTGACCCCGACCTGACGAAGAAGTATTAAACACGAGGTTGTCGACTGCAGTTAACACAATAGTGTCTTTTCCTGAGACGGTCGAAAATCCGAAACGGTACTTATTAGCAAATTTGGTTGAGGATTTAGACACAATAATTCATGCCTAATATGGGATCATTGACACGGGCCAGATCGAACAGGAAGCAGAACGAAATTCAACTCTAGATCGTACCAAGAAACCGCATTACTGACGAGCTGTCGTAAGAAAACAGCTAGAATCTGGTGCTTCTTTTCGAAAGGACCTGGCCAACAACGCTATGTGGTGAAGTGTGAGTGGTACTTAGTTGACCTCAAGCAACATTTTCGGGCAACTAACATTACCTACCGTGAATTTTTTTGGAAAAATCGGATACATGGTATTACAAACCTCATGCACTTATATACTGCACTGCCTAAACGATCTGCAAGCTGGCCACTTGATAGCCATGGCTGGAAACTAATTCAACAGAATGAACGTATCAAAAGCAACCGTCACACTCAAACCGGTCTCCTGATTGCGTTAAGTTCAAACTGCTTCTGAATTTTGTTAACTGTAAACAGCTTATACATTTGTCTCTTCAAATATTCTAGAGCTGTTTGTCCTGGTTATTAAAAAAACTGATAAGCGGTTATCCAATTCGTCTGAAATGAGACTAGACTGATAATAATTTTGATAAGTGTTTATCCGTATAAAGCATTATTAAACTTAAGTAAGTATTTACAGTATGGTTGTAACTAGCTTAAGTCATTTCACAGATATCAGCCAAACATACGTCAGCATCCTTTCTATAGAATTTGATCTGGATGCTCGCTTGCTGGCAGACTAACCTTTGATAGACTGTTATGTAGATGGCATCCGATCACTGACACCCTTGTTACAAGACCATTTTCCTAATCCAGATACTCCGCCGGTCCCACAGACGACTGCAGCCTGATGGTTCCAAAGTGAATGAGTTAACAGTGCTCGTACAATTAACGCGAGTGTTTATAAATCAAACTAACTACATACATAAGGCTCTATAGGTTTATTAGTATGTCATCGCAATGTCTTGCCTAAAAAACAACCTATTAATTGGTGGGACCCAAACTACCTCGTGACCAGGTTAATCTGATTGCAGTTGTGGTGGTCGGAAGTTCAAACTACGCCACTGATACTGAGCATCTGAGCACAGGTCAACATTCCAGTCCATCTTGGTTTGGACTGCTCGGCTAAATGAAACCGAAATGCGACTGGAACTTTTGCTCTTTGTGTTTTGAGTCAGTTTTGTGGACGTTACTGAAGAAGAGGTGGTTGGCTGCACCCTATTGATTTGATGAGCACAACGGATAACGTCACCAGATTTTGCTCTGATTCTCGACGCAAAGATCAGTAAATGAAACTAAGAGTATGTTTCATGGTACTCACTGGATTCCCTAATCAAGTAATGCCTAATCCAGTCATGTGCCTGAGGCTCGAGCATGCTATCCTAATGCCTTGCGATTTCAAACCAGTATGAAACGGAATAAGAAATATACGCTTGATAGTCAGTACATATCAATAGACTACCGCTTGACTAATGCCAGCAAAAACGATAGTCACTTGAACGCGACAGTAAAATCATGACAGACCGCTAACCTCAAGAAATGTTTCTCTTATGGTAGGTTCCATTATGACCAGTGCTGGAACATATGGTAAACTACACCGATTGAAAAAGGCCGAACACTTAATCGAAATACAGAACCTTAGGGAAGACGATCCCTGATAAGTAGTAGGGATTTTGGTCATTGTAAATTGAACATCACCCACAATTGATTGCGCCTGTTGCAATCTCACAGATATTCCAGTCAGCCCCTAGCAAAAAGGAACACGGGGTCGGAGATTCCTTTTTGTTAGAGCTCGTCAGTAATACATATCATTAACACGACCAGCACTAAGAATTCGGCCACACTTTCAGGAGGTAACAGCGTTGATCACTAAGCCATTAACCTCTGAATTATCATTTACAAACGCGCAGTCACATTCGTTTACGAGTAATGCTCAAACTGACTAACTGCTTCATGAGGAGACACAGTAACTGTCCTGTTAACTGCAATCAGTGACCGTACGACCAAGATTTCTCTTCAGGTCAAAAATATAGAAATTTTTAAACCCATCATGAAAAATTCTGACTACTGGTACGTAGTGGGGGGAGGTTAGTTGACATAAGTTGAATAACGTTAAAAACCTATTGCAGCTTTTATATTTTTATACAGTCTTAAGTCAACCCGTTTCGAAAATAAGCACTTGACTCGAGTTTCATCCTGCTAAGCATCCAGGGCACTTTCGGAATAGTCAGTAGGGGGGGGGGGTGTCCGTTGAATTATGTAATTCTCTCTATAAACCTCTGGGTATTCCTGGCCGATCTGATATACATGTCTTTAATAGACGTTAAATTGACAGACCGGTTGTGTAGATAGATATTTGTGCCTTATGAACAGTGTTTAACCAAGGACTATGCGTTACCGAAACTGATGAACAGAGCAGCAATGTTAGGTGACTCAGATGTCGTATCAGTTCCGTTAGTACTATCCCAGACGCATGATAGCAAGATAATGACTTTACTGGGGCTAAGAAAATCATAAGCCCAAGGAAAATCCACTAGTTAGTTTCGCTGACTTCAGTTAACTGACCAGCTTCCACCGAACATTTAGACAGGAAAACTTGTTGCTTGATTTTTGATTAAATTTATTTGTCAGTTACACACTGTCTCCACTAAAAATACCTCCTCTACTGCAATATTACTGGCAGCCTGTATCAGATCTGATTACTCCCATCCATCCAAGTAACTGGCTCAATTGCAATGTTTTGCAAACGGGCAGCTCATTCAAATAGTGTAGATTCAAGTCCGTATGAAAAGAATTCTTTAGGCGATATTCGATTTTTATTGATCGCCTTGTTTTCGGACATCTTGTATTGACACGTAATTGGTACACATTCGGATTGAAAATTAGACAAGGTATAGGACACATTCATATCCGGATAAAAAATGTTGGCCACATAGATAAAGTGTTGTTACTTCTAGGGCTGATGCTGATATGAACTGTTTATGATAAAATTGCAGTTTATTGTAATTTTAAAAAAATTGAAGTGACAGGATTTGCGATTATATTAGTGGAGTTAGCCAAAAGCTCATACAAAACTACGATATAATGATGGCGATTATCATCTTTTGCATATTATCGTAAAGAATTTCGTTGCCAACATCATCATACGGAGGACAATGTTTTCCATTTTTATGAAAAATAATTAATTATTAACTTGTTCGAACAAATGTGTAGTTACAACAGGTACACCTAAAAATATACAATGACTTCGCAATACGTGTGCATTCTTTTAGCGCAAGTATTCGACTCGAACTGGCTGTGTTCTGTTACAACAGCCAGTGAAATGGTGAGAGACTTCGGATAGCGGCAGACCCCACTTGAGTCCCATCCAGACGGATCGGTGTGGATGGGCACGACAGTCTCCCACAAGCGACGTATCGGTGTTCCAACGATAGTCGTATGCAGCCATGGTTGCACTATTCTAAATGAGTCCCCGCCTCATTTGTCGAGTGTAGGCGCAACTTATGTTATTGAGAAGACGGTCCATCGGTATGCCTTAAGCAGGTCAATCTTTACACTATATGGCGGAACTTTTGCAGTTTTCACTAACTGCAGTGTATACCTGTGGATGTTATGATATCTTGATAGTGCAGATATAAAAGAAAGACAGGCAACGGAAGAAAATGTGTCACCACTTAAAGAGGTGACCGACTTACGCGGCAGTCTATAAGAACTAACTACAATACACAACTGTTTGCGCGATCTTTTGGGGACATAACATTATGATCAACACCGGTCGTTATTCTTGTTACTTGACCCAAGATCTCAGTTATCGCGACCGAATCACCAAAATGACTTTCCATATCAATTTCTCGTTCAGCATGTGGTACGCTACAGACAATTACAAAACGAATACGCATTCAGCTAACCTTCATTATGACCGCGCTTACTTGACTTTGAGTCATCCAATCTCTCGACCGTTGGATAGTTTATCAGCTCCCCAGCCTAACTCTCACAGTGAGACCCAGACAGACGCTAATGGCAGAACGTAACTGAACGGAGTGTTCCCCAGGATGGTATAGAGCAACACTGATACCGAGTGTTAGTCATGTTCCATTAGGATCCATATAGATTGAAAGACAGTATGTCTACGCAGTACACTTAATATAGTGGCAAGTGATGTACAAATCTGTATCTAGTTATTACCCATATGGAATTTCTAATGCTTCTAGGGGTAAGAATGGAACGCACCATGCTTTCGAAAGTGATTGATTATGTGAGCGAAACACAAAATAAAGAATAAGCATTTTATTGGACTATTATTCACATAACAACAGAATATACACACAATTGTTTACGGGGGTGATTCACCCATACAGTAGTTATTGTAAATACTTGCATAATCACCAATTCGATTCATATTTGGAGGTCGGGTAAGGTTCAATGTCTGGGAGAACTCTTTCTGGGCTCATCGCTAAAATTTGTGCAACTGAAGTCTAGTGACACCGGTAACGATCGTTGTGACGAATCCGATCTTTCCTCAGTACCAGTCGTGCTTCATTTTTCCAGTGACAGAGATCGTTTAGCATATTTAGTTTGTTTTCAGAACTAGCAGATATGCACCTTGGTCTCAAAAGGGTTGATCGGAGGTCTAACAGGTAGCTGGTACCATTGATCGCCATCGAAGTAGTGAATCAATATTCCAGTCTACTTAGATCTTATCAGCACCATGCATACAGAAGAATCGAATCTATGAACTCTAGGTAACTACCAGTATGGTGGTCTGCAGACGTATCCACTAGACCATGCAGTTGTAGTCATTGAGCTTGATGGAAGACATGTTAGTTACTTTTCTTAGTTATTGTTTCTCCCCTAATCGTGAGTTAAAATAGATAATCTATTTTAGTTTGACCTGCAACCGAGCAATCGTCAACAGTGCGTAAGACGGATCTAAGACAGATTTCTGTAAATATAGAAATGGTTGACCACCACCTTGCCGGCGTCCACTGAAAACATCCGTTTATGACTGTCATCGTCGTTTGTAATGTTTCGATCCTTCTGTAATGTAACAATTCATCTTAACACAATCTGACGATACGTTATGAAAGGATAGTTGAGTCTTCCTATCAATCGTTTATGGATACATATGTGTATTTCTGATAAATAGTTTCACAGACCCGATAATTTGTGAGAGACTCGAACACAAAAATTCTGGGACGTGGTTGAACTCCAGCGAACACCGAAAACAGCTTGCACACACGTAACAAGAAGGCCACCAGCTCAGCTACAAAGCCATTCCGGGATCATGTGGTTGATTCCATGTGAGACTGTAGGACGAATTAGTTATCCAATCTAAACGTGAAATTTCTGGGCTTCTGGCGTGACTTATTAGCTCAGTGGATGAAGCCGCCTCTAGGCATGCTGCTTCTGTTTTCTAAAGTCCAGGTTTTTCGTGGTCGGGTCCCTTTTAATTACACTTAGTTGTTTTAAGTAGTTTGAGATTGACCATGCAGTAAACATCATGCACACAGAGTTTTTGCCTAGTTAGCGGTCACACCTGGTATATCTTAACACTCGGTTATGAAGCTTCAGAAAGATCAAAATAAGAGACTTTATGAAGTGGATGTCTATGCTCGGTTTCGAGCTACATTGACCATGTTAAACTACCCAGCTAAGTTAAAAAACAATTAAAACGTGGGGACTATTCTGTTTTCCTTATTCCTACTAGCCACAAGAACAACATCGTGGTAACACAAGCCGAACAAGAACTTGTTAACAACTAGTGATTACCATGAGGTCTGATAAGAAATGGCACTCAATTCAGTTCAAATGACAGATTTCATTTCCTTCCTGTACTGAATAATCAGAAACCACTTCGGATTGCGAAGGTAACAACAATTGGGAAATCATATCTTCTTGAATATACAAAAAATTATAGTTGAACAACAAATTCTTGTGGTAATTTTACGTAGATTACCTAGCCTATGAGCTTGGTTTGACATATATTGTTTTCCGACTTCGCGGATGCCTGCAGTCTCGAACGTTTTAGTTAATAATTTTGTTAATTATCAGATGAACAAAACAAAATTTCAAACGACTAGTTTTTTTTCACTAAACGTCGGTAGTACTACAATTAAACAAACAACACACGAACTCGTTCGAAGCGCCTCTTGTTCACATTTAGACGATGTAAATGTCTGGTTTTCCTCATACTGATATGTGAAAGCTCTCTTTATGTCTACAGTAATAATCATCCCGTTGTAAACACATCGTTATTAGTAGACTCACTATTCTAATGGATTTCTCAGAAACTCAATCTCACCACAAGTTTACACATTTGTACTGTTGATCATAAGTATCTGTACCCTACGTATGCGTATCAAATTGAGTCAGCAGTTGAGCATGTAGATTTACGTAGTGAGGATGTTTGGGTTATATAGCAAGAGTACAAGACACCATATACGACGTCGCCCAGTATTTTGTCAGACCCTGTGCTCACTGACGACGATACGCGGTAGACACTGGAACAGTTGACAAAAGAGAAAAGCAAGTAGCAATTGACACGTTGGAAGTTGCATATCGTACACTCCTCTCTGGTCCAAGGGCATCATGATCCATCTGATCTGTGATTGGGGAAGCCAAAGTCGGGTTCGTTAACACGAATGGCACTACTGAGAGACTAAATTTTATGTGAAATCAGCATCAGTAATAAAACGGAACAATAAAGATACCATAGGTCGTCTAACTCATTTTTTTTAGGCTATATGCACCCGGATGTTGAACGTTGGTGTTTCAATACGGCGATTTTATGACCTAACTCTCGTCCCATCTTCTGCTTTCCTTTGAAACCCGCCTTTATGATTGCATAATTGTCGGTGGTGGTGATGATGATGCCGTTGTTGTTGATGATGATGACGAAACGTATAAACATCATCTACCGTTTCCAGTGCAGTCAATCTGGCTTATTATTGCCCCAGTTAAAACATTGAACCATTTAGCCCTGGCGAATCGGACGTGGAGAAATTCTAACATGTCTAGCAGCATTATCAGCAACATAACATACACTGTTTATCAATCGATGTTGGTGATGTTAAAGTGAAGATGTATCAAGAAATCTTTGTGGTCCATTGCACACCTTCTGTACACGATGATGTTTGTAGGGCACACAAAAGCAAAGTTTAACCAATCAATCAATTCTTTGGCCCCACAACCAGTCTGCCCACCCACTCAGCCAATCAGTCAGTCAGCAAGCTAGTCAGTTAGTCAGTCATCCATGCCAGCAAAACCAGGCAGTCAGTCGACCGGTCAATCGAAAGTAATGCCGTAAGTAGTGAGGGTAGTCGAAGCAACAGCCACACAGCTCCTTGTGTAAATGGGTGGAGACTACGGCAGTATGGCTAAATTGGCCCAACATACTCACACTCATTTAATCACAACACGACCTGAACCCATTTCGGGCCCATGAGGGTCTAATTAGCCCAAATTGGTTATCCTGTTGCTCTCACAGTAGGTGCGCTGGATTTTGGTGCAGTCCCAAATCTTTTGTTGCCACAGTGGTGGTGACCACTGTACCGGTTTTCGGAATGCTAACACACATATCCCATGCTTATTCACAGGTGCTTTGTGCGTTTGTGCAAGCAGTCTAACTTGATTAGATACGTACTACTGCCAATTTTCTTTAGTTTGCGTTACTTCGACGGACTCAGATTGAAATGTTTGCAGGAATGTTTAATGGGCCGTTGATACAATCTTTGTTGTTGAAGTGTAGACATTTAGTGACGAGTTACCTTGGCATAGATTTTAATCTGTTCCGGCCGTAATTTGGTCAGTCACTAATTGACTATTAGTATTTATGCACACGCGTAGTTTAACTGCAACTGATTGACAAGGCCGTACAAAAAATCCCGATTGATCCACGTTAGTTTTGCCACCTAGGTCGACCGGTCTGTTTTATAATCTGTTAATTAGTTCGCGTGTTGAACCGATAGGACCATAAGGCATCTGGATTGCGGTCATGTGTGTTGTTAGCGCTTAAAACAAATGTTCCATCCAAACTGGAACACAACCCGCACTCACTTGCGAGAGAGTGTACAGTGTATATGTAGTTGAACATAGTATGTACAATACTAATGACCTGTAGTCTAACGGTTGGCTTGATAGGCATTTGTTTGCATGTTATCCGTCACCAATCGAAGTACAGGACTTTAAACCACTGTGCCTCCAAGGAAACCAATGGTAAATGAGTACCGCAGCAGACTGAACTGCAACGTTCCGATTCGCATTGAACAAGAAGAAGAGAACGACCCGAACAATATTAGTTCATCTTCGCTTGTCACATTCACATGAAGCCGGTTTCGAGCGGGTAAGAGACGAATAAGCTAACAGCGAGCAGACCATTCTTGCGGCATTTTAACTCATAGGCGAAAAAAGGAACAAACTGCAGTTGGGAATCCATGTTTGAAACGAAAGTATGCTTAAGCGTGCCACAGGTGTGCAGCTGATAATGTTTAATTATTTATTTATCATTTATTTATTCATTATTTTCATTTGTTTATTTGTTACACTGTTGCAATGCACGACATATTTGTGATCCATCCCTAACTTGGAAAGTTGTCTAATGCGAAAATGCTCAGTAACGAGAAATACAACGTAGAATCTAAGTGTTTTCTATTATCTACGGTATAGGGTAAAAAAAAAGTAAACTACGTGTTAGAAATGACTAGTAGGTCAGTTTGAACAACAATACTCCGAATCAGAATTTTTGAACGCTTATGGAATATTGTAATGTGCAACTGAGTGGAGGCACTGAGGAACAGTGTTTCTCTGACGGACGAGGGCCAAACGCGAATCTGGAATGGTAACGAAAACGGACAAGCATGAGCCAGAGGCCCAGTAAGTCATGCACACAACTTACACAGTCGAAAACTCAAGTGGCGCCAATCACACGACAACGAACTGTATTACAATATGTGTCATCCACTACTTTCTGAAGTGGAATACTTCTCCTCTGGTATACTATCTATTAGAGGTGTTAGAATTTGGCTATTCGTTTCTGATCTTCGTTTCAGAAATACTTGTTTTCTATTTTCTTATATGGGAAATTTTTAATGGGTTAGTATCTATTGTAACATACAAGCCACCCGTTTACACTCTGATTGTCTGTTACACTTGCGAACCAACCTTAGGGCAACGTGGAGACGCCGGCGAACAGCGTTATTCCGAACTAGGGGTTCTAACAACAGTCCTGCCACTTTCCGAGGTTTATTGGTTAGTTCAGGTTCTATCTTCGGGTTTATCATAGGTGATATCTATGGGTTTGTTTCTCAGTTGTTCCTTCGGAACTCAAGAACTTCACTTCTAGTCGATCTTAATGCGTAGTTCCATGCGAACTTGTCTGGTGTAGACTGAGCTTATCAGATATAGAGAAACTTAAAGGTGATCAAATCACCACTCACTAACCTATCTTGTATGTGTCTGCTTTTCGTGTTCTGTGGACATTCCAGATCAAAATGTTTTAGTTGTGTTCATTAATATCATGCACCGTGTAAACATTGAACTAGCTGGCAATCTTGTAAATCTAGTTGGCTTGTCTGGTAGGTCAAACTAAACCATCTACGAGGCCTGAAGCACAACTGCAGGTTGGTGAGTAGGGAGGTTGTGGTTAGAATGGAGGCTTATGGTTCAGTCGTCATTCGGCCGGAAAAGCTGTAAGAAAATGACCAGTACTTTTGAAGACATCTGTGCTCTTTACAGACGCTAATCGACAAGCAGGAATTAAGTTCATCAACTGATATCTATAACGGAATACCGTCCGGACCCAGAAATACAGTTAGAATCCTCAGTCGCTTATGAAAAGTGTCAGGTAGGATGTCCAGGTTCAGACCGACAAGAAACTGTGGGAGTTTTAGTGTTAAGTCAATTTTATTGCAACTAGGAAAATCGATAGCTTGAGGTCTGTCGCCCTCCACTCGTAAAGCACCAGACTGAACAAGCTGTTTCAAACTAAAGCTTGTGACACTATAGGACTGTGATAGTTAATATTGTGAGTGTATTGGTAAACAATTCCATCGAAACGCATAAAAACACGAAGTATCAACAAACATCGATGTTTAATTTTTACCGCTGTTTGGAAAACCTGAAGAATTTTGCTCAAATCTGAGCACATAAACGTGCTTCGGAAATGTTATAAACTTTGGTACAGTTTAGATTAACTGCGTAAGGTAAAGTCAACATTTCAGTGTGGATCGTTGTTAACATGATAAACTAAATGGTTTTTCCAAATAAATAAAACTTTTAGTTGTGTCTGAGAGTCGTCTGAATGGAACCAGCCAAAATCTTGCATCCTTGTCAGCACTAATCCTAAAACATTTCCAGAGGTACACGCAGATGTACATGAATACGAATTTCAAACCTACTTGATTTTTGCCGTGTTATGAATAAAGGAAGTGTACAGGGAATAAATGTGATGTAAGTCAATAGTACCGATCCCTAAATAGTGGATCGCCAGACACTTTCATGAAACACGTGGTATGAATAAAAACCCCACAAACAACTTTTAGGAGGGTCATTATCTACACAGCGATACAGTGACAATATATGATGTTGGTTGTATTAAATAGGTTGATCTGAAAAGAATTGTGCTGTTGATTCAACCCGCAGACAAGATTTGAGTTAGGATGCGTCGCGCATATCCGGTACGTAATCTTAAAAGTAAATGATTAACTGTTGGCCTGATGTATTCTTTAGTGCTTCGAAAATTCGATTTCGTGTCCAGATTACTTGCTAATCCCATGCGTGAATAGGATCACTTGGTGCAATCAGAATTTGCTGAGCCGAACATTATTGCAGTCTCATAGATTTTTCAGTTCAGCCCACTTCCGAAAGAGGTACTACACTAGAGTTTTCTTTGATCAGACTTCGTCAGTAATCCATAGTCTGGCTGGAAGGCCCCTGGAAATGAGATCATCGACGTCAATCTCCTATCAATAAAATCCGCCGTTACTAACTCATAGACAAAATATCGCTTAAGCATAATGGTTTCTGTGAATTCAATGGGAAGAGATGTTCTAATCGTGGAGTAATCGATTGGAGTTAACGGGACAGTTACTGTGTCGCCTCATGAAACAATCAGTCAGTCTGAGTATTACTCGTAAACGAATGTGACTGTGTGTTTGCAGATGATAATTCAGTCATATCTGATGTGAAGTCAGTGGCGTAGTAATCAACACGGTTACCTCCTGAAAGCGTGGCCGGATTCTTAGTCCTGGTCTTCTCAAGGATACTTATTACTGAGGAGCTTTAACAAGAGGCAACCTCCGGCCCCGTGGTTCTTTTTAACGGGGCTCGACTGGAAAGTCTATGGAATTGCCACAGCTGCAAATAGTTGTGAAGGATGCCCAGCTTACATCAACTAAATCCTCTACTGCTTAGCAGGAACCGGCATATCTCACTAGCTGACATCGTTCCTAGTTGCTGCACCCTAGTCCTGTTGCATTATGGAATTTTGGTACTGCTTTTCACAGCGACAGTCATCTTGTAAGTTGCACCCGACCACACACTTACACAGAGAACTCTTACGGTATTTTCGCCCACCCTCAATCGAAGGTTAATTTACTTCTGAGATAAAGCACTTACTCTTTATTAAAAGAAATCGTTTCCTTAGAGCAAATTACTCCTGAGGGTTCGAATCTATGCACTACCAGCACTAAATGTAATACTAAGGGATACTATTGGAACATAACTGGTTGGGCTAGACTCCATGTTCCAGGACTATTTAAACAACCCACAACACAGAATAAATCGATATCTATCAGAAATTGATGGTCTTCATAGTAAGTGATGGGTCAGTAACCCGTTTGACCAAACGATGTCAACAAATTTCAAGCGCAAATAAACGATTCACAAAAAGTCGAAAGTTAATAAGATGGATTGCCTTACTTCAGTACATAAAGGCTTTAGACTTTACTATAAAATAAGTCACTTATTAACAGGGAAGTGGGGATTTCTGCTACGTATCACTGCCAAGTAGAATTTTCTGTTCTTCTGATGAGCAAGACTGAAACCTGATCAATAAGATCTATGCCCCACTGTTGCCATCAAAGACAAACGTTTCTTGTTAAACTTTTAAGACAAAATGCTTATCACGTAAGACGATAAAAGCTAGATATTTGAAGAATAATCGTCTACCGTTGTTATGATTTTCAATAAATTATTTATGAAAGTTGTCGACAAGTAACACAGCTTTGGCCGCAACCTAACATGGTTGGAATTCACTGGTGGACTCGTGCAAATGAAGAGCAGTAAGTTGAGTGGTTAGACGACAGTTCTGCATTTTGTCGGATTTGACATAAATTATGTTATGTTAACGAAATATTCGCGATAAATATTTGTCCGGCTAGTTCGATCTGTTCGACGGCTGAGTTTACATATATGAAAACCAAAATCTCTTACTACTCATCAGTAATCACATACCGTGATTTCAACTTGGAGGGAAGTCCTAGTCGAGGGGTCATTGATTGGAGTTAACAGGACAGTTACTGTGTCTCCATCTTGAGACGATCGGGCCAACTGATCATTACTCACAAGCGAAAGTGGTTGAGCGTTCGCATGCGATAATTCGGTCGCGCCTAATGTGAGGTCAGTGGCGCAATGGTAAACACGACTACCTCATGAAAGCGTGGGCGGAGTTCTAGTCCCGGCAGTGGCGATGATATGCACTACTGACGAGCAGTAATGGGAGCGAAACTCGAGTCTAGTGCTTCTTTTCGAAAGGGTCGATTGGAAAATCTATGGGAATGTGACAGCTGCGATCAATTGTGGGTGATCTTCAATCTGTATGAAAACCAAAATCCCCTACTACTCATCAGTAATTAAGTTTACATTTAACGTGCAAGGCCATTACAGTGTTTCTGTTCTTTACATAGCCATGAACGAACATGCTTTTATATATCATTAAAAATGGATAAACTAACGCATATTTAGAAGCTCTTGCCACAACGTTTTTGATATTAATTTATACCCCATGCTCGGAATAATCCGTTGTCACCTACACTTTTCAGATCATCCGGGATGGAATGCAAATATCAAATTAGAGCAGTCTACCAAACCGCTTCTAACTGGAGTCACAGAATGGAATATGGAACTTAGTTCTGGTCTGCGCCGACCGTATTCTTCAAGCTACGCGCTCACGAGAGACAAATCAAACCGAGATCAGTCAAACAGTGTGTGTTCGCCCAGTCCAAGTCGGTCACCGAACTCCAAATATCGCAAGCTCAAACGAACAAGACGAATGACTTGCACGGGTGAAAATAAGAATTCGGATCACGAAGTTCGATTAAAACGAACGTGTGTCCCGGAGGCTATCAACCATCATGTACAGTCGGATGATGTAACCGAACGATTAGGCTTGCAGTCAGGTTCATTCGGTTCTCAGCCGACTGAACATACTAGTGAACATCAGCCAGGTTCTGCCTTACACTGGTTAAACGACCGAAGGTCGCACGCTGTTAGAGATCGAATGGGACACAAACTTGATTCCAGTACAAATGAATTCACAACCGTCGCAACACACGATGAAAGTGAAGGAGAGGAGGACGAAGAAGACGATACAGATGGAGTGGAGCTTGATTACCTGACCAGAGACATGGAAGCTGACAGCGATCCGGATACAAATCTGACCATCAGTGGTGGAAGTGCACCAAATGTGAAACCTCGGCGAGCCCGAACTGCCTTCACTTATGAACAGCTGGTTACATTAGAGAATAAGTTCAAGACAACGCGGTATTTATCCGTCTGTGAACGTCTGAATCTAGCACTTGCCTTAAATCTGACTGAAACTCAAGTGAAAATTTGGTTCCAAAACCGAAGAACCAAGTGGAAGAAACAAAATCCGGGGAAAGATGTCAACGTGCCTAGTTTAGGCACATTTCCCTCCAGACTATTTCTTGCGAATTCAAGTTATGCCCCCGATGAATCTTCACCATTGTTAAGTACTCAGTCAATAAGACAGGCTTATTTGACCGCTGATTCCGCTGGACTATGCTCGGCTGCGGAGGGAAACAACCGACTGAGTTCCTTACACGTCAATACATTCAGAGGAGCAGACGTGTTTTCAGACAGGACCGTAACACAGCGTAGACCAGTCCAAAACATTCCCGGCCCCGAACACGGCAATACTTTAGAAAATGACCATAGCAGTTTGTTGGAAAGTTATCTACGTTCCTATCTGAATTCAGCCAATGCCAGTCTGTCTTCAATAAATCAGGCCTTATCAGTGGAAGCACTGGACAAAAACCTTTCAAGTATTTTACCCAACATGATAGGTTCTGCTGAAACGTGGGACATGAATCGGTTTATTGCGAGCAAAACAAGCACAGTTTTTGACTACCAACAAAAACTGCACCTTGGTCAAACAGCCAACTATCATGCTATTGACGACACTTTTAATATTCACAAAGAAAATTCGGGAATTCAGAAATCACCCGCAGTGGACACACAAAAACCAACGGTCCATATACCGCCAGGTTTATCTAAGGTTCGTGGATGGGAACCTTGGGAAAATCTGTTAAACTTTCCTTTTTCAAACGGCATCTCCATTAGAGATATTACGAAGTTGTGTGCACCAGATATACATGAGCAAGGACAAGCTCACTCGTTTTATTCGACGCTTTCAAACTCCAATGTATTATGTGTGGAGCAGACACCTCGAAGTGAACAACTGTTTTCTGGTGCACCACGTGCATCTTACGGTAACGGGACGCCGTCGACACCAGTGAATAATCATCAATTTCTCACAAGTGGTCAAACTGAATCAACGAATGATTCAAAGTTGACAAATACGGTGGGTATGAATCTCACACATCCTTCCATTATGCGACTGTGGAACGCGGCATCTGCAGCTATGGTTGCGATGTCTTCCAAAACCGGTGGACAGTATCCAGATCAATTACTTCAACCTTTCGACTTTGTCTCACCACAATCCAATTCAGGTCAACCAAACGGTACCCCTGTTAGGGAATCAGTTTCCTTCAAACAACCTAGTTCAACTTCCCACAGTTCGACTGTTCAACTGGAAGAGTCACACACTGTTTACGGATCTGTGAAACCTGTTCGGATACACACCTCGTCAAACAACCACCGTACGTCATCCGGGACCTCGTCATCCACAACCTCACCACAGACGATGCAATTGTCTCAAGTTGGTCAAACGTCACCGGACGAGTAACTTACTGCTGAGCGTTTGTACAGTAATTTCAGTGTGTAGTGCGGGAAATTGTTTACCACGACCTACGCGTTTTTCAGACTTAAGTCTATCAGGATTATTGACTCCACCCTGGTCGGATTTTGAACATTTTGTTGTCCTAGATGACTTCTGAACAAAATCGATTAGTTTGGTTCACGGTGTTTCAGTCATTATGTACAATGTACATTTACAACAGTTTTATTTATTGAGGTTTCAGTCGATGTTGAGCAAATGGTGGATGCTCATAAAACAGACGTAATGCTCGAACTTCGTGAAAATTTCGGTGAACTCGATATTTCGGGTTAATAGATTTGATGCTCAGTTGCATGCCGCGCTCGACATTTAGGCTGCCAACCTTGACATAAGACAAGTTGGTAATATTGCTGATTGAAGGATTATGGTCTGTAGGATCTTGTGCGAATCTAATGACACATCAAACACATATGCATTTAAATGCCCGAATCCGATGGTATATCACGTGCTTAAATTGGCCATTACGTTATGACTGGACAAGCGAACTACTTAATTGGTGCACAGCTTTGACGAAATTGTTCTACTTGGTTGATCGTGACTCATAATTGACTATTAAAAAGAAATCTACACCATAGCTCCACAATACAAAACCTACTCCCATTTGGTGTGTTGTGGTCTCCGTCCATTTTCATATTCCTAAAGTTTATAACAGAAAGAACAAGAGTAAAGCTTGCCGTTTGTTTCATGCGTATCAAAAATATTGCGGGTGCCACTTTCAGTAGGCCTATACAACTGATTGGATAGAACCAATCTGTCATAGTATAAACCGACTGCATCAATTCTTGCCTGTTGTAGCAACCTTTGCCCAGCCAATCAACTCATAAATTAACTAGGTTGTAAACTATGGACAAAAGTGCACATAAAAATGATCTTACTGAGCGCCTTTCACTTGCAACCCTAATTGAACAGATTGCTTGTGAGGCTGTCCTAGAAGAGTCCTGGTGAAATACGCAACCCTGTTACTGATCCATTGACTGTCGTTGTGTATGCACAGTAAGAGTTATTGAACAAATGTCTCAGGTGTTTATCGCTTCAACTGGAAGTTACTGGTGGAGTCCAATCACCTCCTCAGTATGGTTCATTTTCGACCTGATAAATCCAATGAACTTAGTGTGAATGTTCTCTCAGCGATAAGCTAACCAACATGGTTCACTAAGATGACACTGTTATCTTTAGTTCATCTGCTGAAAACGCATATATTGCCGAATAGACTAAATGGTTGAATAAGTCTATGTGGACTGCTGGTAGTATCTTCAAATTGCAAGGCGCTGCTTCATGACAAGGGTATCATTGTTTCTAACACTTTTTTTAGCCATAGACCGTTGGTTTTCGACTGTGGAATGCCTCATCTTGTACTACCTCTTCAACTGATAGAACTTTTTTGAAGTTGTCAACAATAATAATGAAAACACATGTTGCATTCCTTACTGTTTTATCAAGTGTTGCTAAACAGAAGAATGCATGACATCTGTGCCAGATTGACTTTGTCATGCAGTTCAAAAGTGCGGTCTGTTTACCCGGAAGATGTTAACAGTCATGGTGTGAATGAATATGATCAATATGATCATTACTCACAAGCGAAAATGGTTGAGCGTTCACATATGATAATTCGGTCGTGCCTAACGTGAGGTCAATGGCGCAGTGGTAAACACGGTTGCCTCATGAACAGCATGTCCGTGGTTCAAGTCCCGGCGGTGGCGATGATATGCACTACTGACGAGCTCTAATGAGAGCGAAACTCGAGTCTGGTGCTTCTTTTCGAAAGGGGCCGACTGGAAAGTCTATGGGGATGCGACAGCTGCGATCAATTGTGGGTGATGTTCAACTTGAGAATATGATTGTCACCATCAATTAGCAGGTACAGTTTGAGATAACCGAGTGGTCATCGAGCAGATTGACTAACGCGTACGCCCTAAAAGTTGAGATATCTGAGTATGTGAACAGGTAGTAAGATGAAACAGTGTACAATGATTGGGTAGTAAGTGAGCGCTTACTATAACTTGCATTATTCATTGAGATGACCAACGATGAGATAAAGTCGCAAAATAATCAAGCAAAGACGAGTTCATAAATTTTGAAGTCTATGACCATTCCGTTGAGTAAAGTCGAGTGTGGCTGTGGTTGGGTATAAACCGCTGGTCAGAAACGCAATCCAACACGACTGACAAGATGCATCAATTCCAATACTAACCCTTCTAATTGACCTTATTTCGCAACCCTTTGTTCTGTCAAGATATGGCTTGTGGACATTACGGTAAACGGTGGCTAAAGCCACAACAGCAACAGGTCAGGCTCATGACAGTTTACATATACGTGTAGGTATAGACTGGTAACATAATTGACGAGGCTTATCACAACCAATCACATCTGGATAAACCATTGGAATGAGTAACACAAAAGAGTACTTTTTCTGCGCGTGTTGACCACATTGTTCGTAGGCGTCACAAAACTCCTTCTGTAGAATGTAGACAGATTGTAAATAAAAATACCGCTATGGTTGTCAGTGTTTATTTGAGGATCCTGTCGAGGTAGTTCACACGATGCCCAACACGAGATCAGTACTGAAGAAATGGAGCTCAATTCTTTATAGTTTATGCTAAGAGTAACATTATCTCAGTAGACTGTTGACGTCATGAATACATTCACTTGCTTAGGCAAATAAGATGGCGTTTAAGGTGTTGTATTCGTTATACGATAGATCTTGACCAGGATATTCGATAATGAGCTAATCTCAGCCTGAATGAATTGCACATTTAAGAAGTTGTGATAAGTACAATCGGACGAAGTTCCCAGTTGATAAATCAAATTACTACACATAACTGATATTCAACCATGCAGCTGAGCTACTGGTAACAAGTGCAACTCGCTCTCTGAGTAACGTGTAATACACAACAGGAATGCAATGCATAGGTTCTCTACAACAAAAGTTGAGCAGTATATTGCATCAGTGATCACGATTGACTGTCGAACAAGCTGGTTGAGCTGAGGTTTGAATGACATTAACAGTCATCAAATAAACATGAGTACATAGGTTGATCACTTCCTTACCAATTAATGTTACGCTTGTCTTCGCAGTACTGCTCTCAAATTTGGCCATTTTCAGACTACCCAGTTCGATATTTACTCGACAAACATAAATGTTTGCGGTGAAACGATAATTTAGAAATGCTGACCATTTGAAATATTAAAAAACAAACGAAACCATTCAATCTAAAATCGTCTAACGGCGAAGAAGGCGTTTGTTCGAACTGAAATTTTTAAAATACTGCCCTAGACAAAAGAATCTATATTTTAAAGTTTCGCTTTCAATCACAACACGATGAAAGTTCATAGTTTTCTACAAACATTTATTTACATATTACAGATGTAACTCATAATTGAACTTTGCTGTGGAAGTCAATAAACCGAGTAGACAGCTGCTTGAAAATCAAACTAGCCGTAATGAATGTTCGGTGGACGACCGTTGTTAAACGCCACGCTAGAAACGGTGTATTTCTATTGCCTTTATATGGGTATTTAAATTGGGGTTAAATAATTCTTGCTTATCACAAAAGTAAATAAACCACGATGAGTAACCATTGCGGAACAAGGTTTCACATATAAACTTCAATTCTAAATCTAGTGTACTGTGTGTATAGAAAGTTCGCAGTTTGCGAAATAGACATCGAAGTGAGAAGTGTCTATGTTGGAATGGTGAATCACTGTTAACATTCACGTACTGGCTACCACAGATAAAATTATGATGAACTGATTGACACATGTTGCCATTTTCCAGGCGTTTAATACTGATATCTCGAAAAGTAAACGTATCAACTTTCTCAAGCGCAAAACCCAAAACGAACGACATAAACTAACAGACGGTGTCGAGATGGGCTTCTCTTTAAGATCGTTTCTGACAGGACTATTTACGTCCATGGCTAAACCCCGTTTCGTGGATACGCTACAAGCTATTTCATTTTGATGAGAATATGTGAATGACATAATGGTATTCACCTGTGACAAAGAGACGTTAAAAACGCTTGTGGACCTACCAAATACCAAGCCCTCAAATCTATTGTCGTCACTTCAGTTGGAGAAAGAAGGTAAGCTCGCTTTTCTGGATATCTATATCAAGCGACAGGTAGCTGGCACCATGTTTCGATCAGTAGATCGTAAGCCTCTTCGTTGAGAGCAGTATCCAAATTTCAATAGTTTTTCATCCAGTCAAGGTGAACGCTTTTCGATTCGGTAGATGTTTAATTCAGAGAGCATAAACTATGCAAAGTAGCTCTAGAAGTGTAATTTGTTCGCGATACCTTGATCTTCAGTGGTTAACTACTGGGGTTCATTGCCCGAAATGGTTTGACTCCCGGCCAACGAAGTGGACAGATGTATCTTCAAATTGTTTGTAGGTAACGGGGGTTTTGGTTGATATAAACAGTACGCCACTCAAAATCGATCGCACCATTTACATCCAGGTAAGCAATTTCAACCAGACTTTTTCGAAAAGAAGCAACTGACCCAAGTTTCCACTTTGTTACAGCCAAGCAATAATGCAAATCCAGAACACGGCTGAGATGTGAACTCCGGTCAACTTACGTGCAGGGGAAATACATTGACCACTGCACCACTAACATCACGTCAGGGTTGACTAACTAACACTCGTTTATTAGTAGTGCTGAGGTTGCCGGGTTGTCTCGAATGGAGACACCGTAACTGTTCTGTTAATTGTATCGATGCTCCTAAAATTAAGATTTCTTCCCAGGTTGTAACTACGGAAATCATAAAACTTGATCTGCGGTATGTAGATTACTGAGATCAAGTGTGAATGTTGTTCAGTTTACATTGACCAAACCTTCTACTGTATACCATTTTCTGTACACCCCACTGTAGTGACACGGCGAGATATCAATTTTGAGCAAAAATGGATGCATCAGAGTTAGGACTAGTATCAATGAGTGCTATTTATCACATTCCTTATTTTTGGTTTTAGGTACCTTAACAACTCATGAGTGCCACTCAGTGGGCAGTATTAGGATATTCGTCAGGTAGATAAGTCGATCAAATAAAAATGTGGTGGGTCATGAAGGTCATATACGGTGTTCCAAAGAGAGTAATTGAATTATTGGAATACTGTATATAAAGTACCCAAAATATCGGAGAAGTAAGTAGGAAATTCGATCACTAGTGTCAACGTCAAGCCGTTCAAACAACCGTATAAAGGATCATGCTTACCCGACTTCAACGCAGGACAGTTCATCGGAGTGATTTACAAATGAGGTCACCAACCGAAACACGATTTATCAATTCAGAGGGCAGTGCGTTCTTACAGAGTTTCATGAAGTACTAAACACAGAGCGGCCCATCAAATGACACAATTATTGTCAAAAAGGACTATTATGGACGACAAATCAGGTAGCGTTGACAGATAAATGGACAAATGTGGGTTTTTTGGTTAAAACGATCAAAGATTGACAAGCACACTTTCTTCAGTTCTACTGCATTGAAAAATCAAGCATGCACAAAGCCATTGAAGACGCTTATCAACTAATAGAGTTTTATTTATCTGTGGTACTTGATCAGTCCGTGAAAAGTGCGCTCATACTCTCAAGCATGTGACTTGAATCGGCAAGTGTTCGAACATTATATATGCATACATATATATATAATATTTAGCCATATAGAAAGTGTTTGTGTTTTTACATTCCACCTAGGCAAAGCCAAATCTAGAAAAACAATGATATTTTCTACAAATGGCTGGTCTCAGTGATCATTGTCGAAGTCATGGACAGCAGTCTCAACCCAGCTGGGTCTGGTTAACAACATGTACACCAGGGAATCGAACCTAAGTTCGATGACAAAAGGAAACATAGGCGATTTTAAAAAAAAGTTGAACTGTAGCTACAGTACATCGGTCATTGTTTGCTCATAAACTGAATTGAGTTGAGAATGTCTAGAATAATAAACGACGAGCAATTTGGAGTGAACTTATTGGCGTAACGATTCAGAAGTGGTTATTGTGAAGTCAAAGATGTAACGATCAATGTAGATGATTTATGAGAATGGAAATCGGAGGTCAGTCGCAATTTTGAGAAGGACGTGCATTGCTGATGAGTCATAACACAAACGAAATTCCAGTCTAATGCTTCCTTTCGAAGGAGACTGGTTATGAGTCTGTCGAATCACAAAATCTGTAGCCAAATATGAGTTGTGCTCAATCTGTTACTAACGTTTCCGAAATGAAGGACATACAGGATTAATACGATTATAGTTACTATGCTCATTATGACAACAAAGCTTTCTTGCACTTTTGAAATCCCATATCACGTGTGTTGCATAATCAGTTATAGTTGGAAATAAGTAATCATGTAAATAATATTATATAAACAGACCAGCGATTGCTTTTTGCACAGGCATAGTACTTGACCACAGTGCACTTTCAAGAAGAACTATTCCCTTCCAGGATGCACTTCTATAAAGCACGACATTTTTTACACTACGTATCTCCTTTGAAGTAACAAACCTCCTGAAACTAGATGCAAAACCTTCCGGAGGTCGCGTTGCTTTCGCTTCTCCAGTAGAACAGGATACAGCAAATCAGTCGAGTCGTATCCACTTTGTTTATGTACTAACTGCAGAATGGATCACTAACCACGTAAAACACTTGTAAAAAATATTCATGACTAGTCTAACAGGCTAAAGTCTGATCGAAATCTGATGCAAAACAGAAACTAGGGCTTGTTTAGATGCTTTCAAAACTGAGCATAACCCGATATGGCTCTGTTCCTTGAACTAACTCATGATCATACTATTCCCGATGGGTTTGGAATGGTCTTGTGTTTCAGCATATATACGCAGGTCTGAGTTTGCGGGAGCCGCAGCAACCCGAGTAAATGAAATGAGCACCTGCTCATCAATGAGGACAACGTGCAACCGTAGGTAGAAGTTTCACAAGTGATGTGGCTCAGTAACAACACGCGTCTTTTTCTTCAATGAAGACCGTTCAAATAAGTGGAGTCGATGGGTATGGTGATTTCATCCCCCTAGTGTCCGAAGCTAGCCATAGTGGGTATAGTGTCAGTTTTCTAGCCGAGATTTAGTAGGTTCCAATAACCGTTAGTTATCCTTCTTCTAGGCCTGGGAATTCTGGCAGAATCCCATCTCGCATGTTGTCATGCTGGATGGCGTAACGTTGACTAGTTTCCTTCTGCCTTTTAGTCCACATCGTTTGTTAGTATTACTATTGTTAACCAAGAAATATGTTCCTTCATTACTATGTAATAGCTGTGCAATCTTTACGACGACAAGCGAGAACCCCTCAAAGTTCCATATACGTCAAGACACTAAGATCAGACTCGATGAGGACATTCCTAGTTTGATAGTTTGTACCAAGTAAAGTTATCTTAATCACTGTTACATTGATCTGGTTTCACAGGGTTCGGAAGTCTCAATCCGGGAAGGAACATCCTACTGAAGACTACCCTTCAGCTTTTCCTAGAAGATTTTTCTTGTTAAGGAAATGCTGTATTGATTTATAAACCAAATACTTACGTCCAGTACGATAGCAACTGAACTTGTGCTGTGTTTGTAACGCGAACTCTCTTGATGAATACAAATCACACATTCCTTCCGCACCGTGATTAAGGTGGTTACTGGGAATAGGTGAACATCTGTTTCTGGCGTAACACTTAACTCAGCGCGAAAACCTACTCATAGAGTTAGATCATGGTACGGAATTAGCTGTTATTTTGTTTAAGTGGAATTCGTTAAATGTGTTGCTTTTCTCAGACGGCAGCAGTGTACTATTTTTTGACATCCGGAACAAGATATAACAGTCTCAAAAGAGTTATCTTGTACTAATTGGCTGGTAATCTTTATAACTAATTGAAAACACATTCAAAATGTTAGTCACTAGTTGAAAGTCACATATGCTTTATCTCAGCCTTTACACTCTCATCACGTTTTAAGATAGCTCCTTTAAAAAATAATAGAAAACTCGAGCCTCACTCACGGTGGAACTAGCCGATGGTTCATCTCCTTATGATATCTGGAATTTGAACCAAGGCTACCTTGACCATGACAGTACAGACCTTACATTGGGCACGTCCGTATATAAGTCAGACGTCGTTACGTATGTCTATGCCGTGATAGTGAAATGTACCAACAACAATAACTAACAAGAGTGAAACTCGCGTCTGGTTTCTTTCTTAGAAAAAGGTTGTCCGGAAAGTTTATGAACAATTGTGAATGATCTTCCGTTTGTAGTAACCATAAAAATCCACTGCTTATCAACAAACTTAATGGTTGTTGTGAGTGTGACATTAAGAGACGTCAAAATCTTGGATAATCAACTGAAGTTAACAGGACGGTTACTCTATCTTCTATGAAGACTGCCGGGCAATCTGATTACTATTCACAAGCGAATGTTTGAGTATTCAGATAGGATAATACTGTCGTGCTTAATACGACTTCATCGCGGCAGTGGACAATATGGTCGGTTCATTAAATTATGGCTGGAGTTCTAATGTCGATGGCGACAAGGATATGCACTATTGACGAGCTCTAACAATCATGCATACTGCGTAGATAGGAGGTGTTAAACGAAAGTGTAGTTATATTCACTGTTGATAAAGAATATCTCCAGATCCGATTATAAGAACGACTCGCAACATACGACGCTCAAACTGTTGAAACAGCAGGTGAAAGTTTGGCAATACCACGGCCTTTTTAGCTTACGTAAAAACATGAGGGACGATACTGAGAACGAATGATTTTTGTCTACCAACCATTACACCGAAAACGATAATAGACTGTAAAACTAGATGTCCCATAAACATAAAGCCAATCGGTGCTACTGCGACCAGATTCCCCATTGATTTTGTTATTCTATCTTACAACTCAATGGATATTGTTCTTTCGATGGTCAATACTGAATGTCTATTCACTACTAAGTTCAGTAACCGACACTTTATTAATAAGAATGCCAACATGTCACACAAACTGTAGTTCTGAGCATAAGAGAAGGAGATGGTGCTGGTCTTCAAGAGACTGAGAATGGTTGACACGGTCAGTCTACTGAACAGATCTAAGAAAGTTATCGATCGATTCCTGCTTAATCCAAACTGCATGTTTTTGGCAAAATGACTGAAAGGTCAGAAGACATTAGCGAATTGCGCCAGAAGAACATTAGTTTTATTCGCTTACTTTACAATAACATACATTCTGACTGATAGAGGCATTGCAATTTCAAGTGCTCATTTGGCTAGTCATGTGCCATATCGAATTTATCGAAACGGGATATACCATGCTGGTTTGAAATGAGCAGAACTACAGTAGGATAAATCACTGGAAAAAAAGCATGATCGATAAAGGAAAAATACTAACCGGGAAGGTCCCTATTGTATGGCATTTTGTTAGTGCGATCCATGAGACTCACGGACATATGCCAATACATAGAAAATATACCAGATATGGTATTTCTGTCGCTGGTTCAAATCCAGTCGAAGCCCTGACTTTTCACAATTGGGTCTCATATAAATCTATGAATCTGCCCAACTACTTACTTATTTGGACTGAGTAATCTTGTGTATGAAAGAAATTGCTAGCAATAGAGAGCAAACATCAACAGATTATAATAGCGGAGATTGAAAAAAAGCATTTCTGTTTGATACACTACCAAGGATTTGTCCAGTATCAAGCTATCGTTTCATCATATATGTCCTATGGCTCAAGAATGTGTTTTCACATAGAACTATCAAGTGATTAGATAGGCTTGTAAATGG
>JTDE01001475.1:26184-39566 GCA_014338405.1 Paragonimus skrjabini miyazakii | reverse complement strand
CAAATCCGTGGGAGCATTGATGAGATAACCACAAGGAAAGTATTTAAAAATACTTGCGAAATTGTCTAGACTTGGAACAGTTGAGAACAGCACTTTTGGTGGAATGACAAAAAGTCCCCGGTTGGTTTCGTGCAAGAAAGGTGTATTTAGTTTCAAAACGCATCAAACATGAACCTTTATAAATTTGGCATTGGATATTCATAATGGTCATAGAATTAATTAATACGAATTATCAGCTCTTCTCATTTCTTTCGGCCTCCTGAACTGTGCCACAGAGCAGCGGCAGAATCTACGACATAGCTCCAATGCTCTACTCTGTTGCTTGGTTATGGCGCGCTAGGTGTTTCCACTCTGATACCATTGTCAAGAGGATTCATATGTTGTCTTCCAGTGTCTCTACCATGAGCTTACTGTATAACAGCCATGAGTTCATGACGGTTTCCAAAAGCCTGGTTTGGTTTAGGAATACGAATCCTTCTGCTTGATTAACAGATGAGCAAACGCATGCTTAAAACCCCTGGGGCGATCTGCTGTCTCTCTCTTCGTGTGATGAGACCAAACTAAACTCAGATACGAAACAGTCAATCCGTTCATCCCGTATGTTCTTTGTAACCATTCACAGTCAGTGACACGAGCTGCTTCATGTGGGCCATGGGATACTGGAGCAGGGGGGTTCGTCCAGGATGGGGGACATTGTAGTGTCGTACACGCATACTATTTTGTCACTTGTTTACCTAAGTTTATTGAATCTAGCACACTCTTGTTCATTTTATTCCACCTTAATGTAGGATTACGGCGAACATTTTTCCCTTCTGGTGTGTTTTTCCCGTTTTTCCGCGTAGCTTGTTAATTACGGAGTATACGTTCTAGAGTACTGAATACAGTTTTTAACTGCGAAGATGTAACTACAGGTTGGAAGTTCCGGAGCCCAACTCACTCTAACCGCATGGACTGAACTTGTTCAGATCAGTTCAGCTCAGTTCCTGGCATGTAGTTCATTTGTTAACCTACGACGAAGGTCGGAGCTTTCCGTTGCACAGTACAAGAAATTGGGAAGAGTATAAATGCCAATCACAGTATGGTACTTCACAGTATACGTTCACAATCAATTGTGTCTGTATTATGGAAAGTGTGCATTTCTGGAGTCTACCTTAATGGTGTACTATCCAGCTTGATAGCTCTGGTCGTCAAAAATGGTAAATCGCATTTGCAACCAACTTCGGATGTGTTTGTACATACCTCTTTCAGGTGACCGGTAGCTAGTCAATCCCGATACGACCTGAATTCAAGCAAAAGCTAGTGTACAAACACTTCAGTGACAACTCCAAATTTCTTGCTATCATGATAACTAATATTGGTTGTCACTGATGAACATTGTCAATAACACGAACATCTCAACAAGGGCAGATTTGAAAAGTGCCGTATACGCTACTCTGAAATTATTGGGTAAAGTTTGGGGACAGATTGCTTCCAATTGCATTACGTCCAAAGTTAATCACAGATTTCGAATTCATATAGACCCTTTGTATGGTCCATTTGGAAAGGAAGCATTATACACCAGCTGCTCTCTCATTAGAATTTATCAGTAATACACATCCTCATCCGAATTGGAGATCGCACTCCGGCTCTTATGTTTGTGAGATCAGCTTGTTAACTACAACGCCAGTAAATTCACAATGGGTTCGCCAGAATAATCACAGGTAAACTGTCAACCACAATCTGGTATGAATAATGTTCAGCCTGTTCGATCAATCCGAAAGCAGAATATATTCCATTCGCTTTGATCAATAACCCTAAGGTCAGGACGTCGCTAGGTTGATGCGGCTGATTTAGCTGAATCAACTGAGCGATGGTCTAATTACTGAATGAAATTTCAGAATTTGAATTATTTCTTACTGAGCACCAACCAAATTTGATCACAGCTTTCGAATTCACATTAACCCTTTCTCCGGTCCAATTCGAAATAAAGCAGTAGATTTGTGAAATGCTTGAGTAGGCTGAACATCATTCGAAAAAGACCGTTGTTGAGCGTTCGGTTGTGCCAAGTGCAAGGTTACGGGCATCGTGGTTAACACTCCCGTCTCACAATCACACGGTCCAGAAGAGAATATGAGCTGCTGATGTGTTCCAAAAACGATGAGACGAGTTTAGTGCTTCCGTTCGGAGTGGGTTAGCCAAAATGCTTACTTGAATGCATAGATTGCGATCGAGCGTGGGTGGCGTATAAGTTGAAATAACCTGAAATATCTGAATAATCTTGTGCACATACAGTATGGAATTCTAGGTTTCAAACTGCGTCGGATATATGACGAATTCATGTCCCTGATATAACTCTCGTCGAAAAATTTTGTCAAAATGAAACAGTCGCCAAAACACAATGGACGGTGACCTTTAAACTGTTGTCATACAAAGAAATATATATGAGGAAACAGCACTTATATACATGTCCAACTAGGACAAGCATTTAACATGATTCTGTTTATGTTAGACTGGACCTGCTTCTTTTGGATTGCTAGTTTAAAGCAGAATTAGCCAAAGCATGATTGTTTTCAACAGTGATAACAAACATATCTTTTTAAAACCCATATTTACGAAGACCAGATATCCCTTTGAATTGTGCATGATGTTAAAGCAAATTAAGCCAGGCTATCAGTAAAATTTGTTTCGTTTTGTTGCAATCAACTCAAACATCTCCCTACTAAAAAGTATAAAGTAATCAATTACTCAACCATCAGTTCACGAAATCTTGTCTATCAGTTGATGTTACATGGTGGCCTTTTGTGACCGTCTGTTGTCCCTACTAATTAATTGCAAATAAGGATGAACCTGGTCACCTGATGTTTGTTTAGGATTACGAAACTGGGTGATTCGTTTGTTCTCTTTGGTGTCACTCATAAAAGGTATCTCAGATTTACGCAGAAGGAAAAAAAATTAGATATTCACAAAGAGGAAATCACAAAAGTTAGACTACTTAATTGATCACTTTTGCAAGTCGTAACAGACATCAGATGGATAAGTTAGGTTTCATATCACCCAAGTTCCATTGTCTTTGTCCATCCCTCAATTTACAGTGAAAGACTTACTTCCCCACTGATCTCGCTCGCTACACGTATCAGTAAAATGCAAGTGTTCACTAAGACTTGTCAACTGAATGGTGTCACGGTCACATCGACAAACATTAATGTCTCACCACGTACAAAACACAGCAAGAACCTAAGACAGTGAACAAATCATGCGTTTTTCTCGCGTCTACGAGAACATCGTTTTCTCAGTCGCGACTTGCCCATCCCAACCCCTTCTCTAGACACCCAAACCACAAATATCTGTTGATGAGTTACTCCCCACCTTCAGCCCAACGATCGCACACAATTTTCCAACCCCCAAGGGAGGAGACGTTCAAACTATTCTTAGTTGTGAAAAATATCTGCTGTATTATGGAGACTGTCGGTGTCAGTCGCAGTGACCATTACTACGAACACGATGGTTTTAACTCTCTGCGAAGCATATGCGTGTGTGTGTGTTTGTGCATGATTACATACAGTCTTTGTATGCAGTAGCGCACCTGTATAGCAGTACCAGTGTCAATGATGATCGGTGTCATCGTCGTTGTCTATATAGCCAGAAAGCACCACCACTACCACAGAGGCATCGACACTACGACAAAGTAAGACAAAAATAGATGGGGGTCGACAAGGGTTTATGACGTTAAGACCGCTTTGGACGACAAGTGGATGATGAAGATGATGATGAGAGGGGGGGACGAACTGTCTGGAAGGATACAGTGATTCCATTTTAGTAGACATCATCAAGTTCTCTAGGGATGACAATGAGATTTTGCGGCACCCGTTATTTGTACGCACACACACGCACGTATACTGACCAAAATATGCACCTACACAAAACTAGCCAGGTGCTTTAAAACTAGGACCAATGCGCCAGATGATGAGTTCCAGAGGGCAAACAGCATGAAAGAAAACGATTTGAACATGTTAGTCCGCTCATGTTCGGAATACACAGTGTTCTTCGCCTTAGGCCAAATGTCTTCAGTCAGAAGATAAAAAGATGATACCAAGGAATGCCCGTGACATCACACACACACAACACTTCATTCATTAACTAAGTTTTCAGCCTCATTCACTCTAGGTGCACTGTTGTCAACACCTTTACGCTCATTATCCTACGGACCAGACTACTTTGCTTTCATCAAATTCAAAACATTCATTGAGTATTGCATTCATTAGCCGAACCTAGCGTCATTAGAATGGTACAGACGGTGCCGATAAAGGTTGAAGTATCAATTAGGATAGGACTGTTTTTGGCATACATCCGAGAAACGGTGATTCTAAAATCATGTTCAAGTTGAAAAAAAAGATAGAACGTTGGGCAATTAGCTTTGGTATGCTGACAGTAATCACTTTTGGACGGAAAAATATATTCCGTTTTGTAGACAAAGTGTAAAATACAAGTTCGGATGTTTGAAACCGGTTTGTAATCAACTAGAAATGTATGTTGAGATTACGCCATAATTGAAAACTACTCTACTTTAATATACCACGCAATCGATCTGGTTTTGCAAACCGATATTAATAATAGTAGGTGAATTTGGAAACATTCATTAGATATTGGTTCGGAAGTTGTTACTGATAGTCAACCATACGACAGACATCTCTGAAAGTAGGATGGAAATAAGAGTTACAATGTGAACTGTCTTTTATTATTCAGCTCACCATATGACAAGAGAGACTGTGCTCACAATATTTAAACATGGTTATCCAAATGGCTGACAACAGTCTTATCGAAACAGTGAACCAACTGAAAATTCCATATGATTTAACTAGTCCACTGTACAGTATAAATATATCAGGAAAGCTCTTACAGGAAGTCAGCCTAACCGATTATGGTGGTATTGTTGCTGCGACGGAGGTTTGGTTTGGACCGTATGTAATAGTACATATTATTGTGTACGACTGATAAAAGGTTTTATATTTTGTTCCACGATTAGCGGATATTGTGAAACCTAGAGGTTATGTAAAAAATTTCCGCGTATGAGATATTAGAAGGGTAATGGTACTGGTGTGGAGATTTACAAGCGCATTGGGGTATCCACAGTTTTATATAGCGTTTCATAATTCGGTCTAGTGGGAAAAAATATTGTGAAAACAAAAGATGGTTGGTCTGAAAAGTAATTTACTACCAGACATAAACCATAACAGATGTACAAACACATCATTTCATCTATATATACTTATTATCATGGACAGATGACATGCTTCGGCATTTGCTGTCAGCCGTACAGATCTAATCTCCATGCTAGAATGTTCTACGTAAATATCCACAAATCGCTAACCCAAACTGATGCATGTAACACGCACACTTAGCCGCAGGAACTGGAAATTGGTTATCTCGATTTGGGTGAGAAACTGATGAACGCAAACGCCCTAGCACAAGCCCCAAGGGAGACCAAATTATTTTCGTTCCATAACTAGTGTATGGCGCTTCACGGTGATCATGAACACAACCTTCTACAGTAATTACCGTATAAAGGCCATCCTCAATACTGAAGTTGTTAAAATTAGTTTGTGCACCTATTGTTCTCTGCGATGTCGAATTCGTGGAAACATGTTTCGTTTTTCTGTCGCAAATCGATCATCAGTTTGCACAAAGTAAGGATGATCACGGTGTTGGAATTGTGGCCAGGATTTTGGCAACTACTAATCAAGCAATCGGACAGAGATAAAACAACCACTAATACAAGGGAAAAACAGTACCAGTTCAAATATGTACCAACGCCCCTTTTTACATTCAGGCGACTGACGATTAAGATACTGGACGGAGTACCCGATACTGTTGTCTACAGAGCTGTTATTAACATCTATAGCGCCAACCACGCAGACCATGTGATGTATACTTCAATTGTATTAAAGAAGATTCTACAAGTCAGCTTACGAACCAATAGTTGAAAGTCAATTGACGAAACGAACAGCGGTATTATACTGTCACGGGTTCGGTTAAGGCGAGGTCCCACCACTGCTTTAGAAACTGATGAGGACTGAAGCAACTTCGATAACAGGATCGAAGAGGACGCTGCGACAGATTTTTAGCCACACTAGTTCATACAGCCGCTTCATTAAAACTTCAATGACCTCACGAGCTCCTTACACGAAATACCGAAGAGAAATTACCACCTTCACTAGTCACAAAGAGCAAATTGAGTCTTTTAAACTGAATGGAAGGAAGACATGTAACGTGATATGTTAACAGTTCGTTTACCCTCATCGGTCACAAACGTAAAACATGCTAATAACAAACGACAGACAAAGAGAAAAAGACAAGGAATGGACGCGCGTACACTCACGGTAAGTATTGTCATAAACGTCATGGCAACCCGATGGCTTGCTTCAACCACATTTGCATACATAAAGCTTTCTCACATTGAACATTACCCACAATTGATCGCAGCTGCCGCACTCCGTTAGACGTTCCAGTCGGTCCTTTTCGAAAAGAAGCACTAGACTATAGTTTCGCTCTCGTTAGAGCTCGTCAGTAGTGTATATCCTTGCCATGGCCGGGATTAAAACTCCGGCCATGCTGTTCATGAGGCAACCACGTTTACCACTGCGCCACTGACTTCACATTAGGCACGACCGAATTATCATAAGTGAACGCTCAACCACTTTCGCTTGTGAGTAATGATCAAGTTGCCCGATCGATCAATGGCGCAGTGGTAAACACGATTGCCTCATGAAAAGCGTGGCCGGAGTTCTAGTCCCGGCAATGAGAAGGATATGCACTACTGACGAGTTCTAACAAGAACGAAACTCGAGTCTAGTGCTTCTGTTCGAAAGGGGCCGACTGGAAAGTCTATGGGAATGCGACAGCTGCTATCAATGGTGGATGTTCAATCTGTATGAAAACCAAAATTCCCTACTACTCATTAGTAATAAAGCTTACTGCTGTGATGCAGTCGTCAAACGGAACAGTGTGTCAAATCAAATTTAGTCAAAATCCAACAAGTGACGTAGATAGGACAACTGACCCTGAACTTGCTAGTGGTTAGATAGAGCAGTATTGTTGCACCGGATGCAAGCGACGTAGGATCGGAGCCATGCTGTAGTAGGAACGAGTCGTTGAATATGCTAGTTGGGTATTAACTTCTACCAGACGAACTTATTCAACAACAGAAATGGAGTGCTTGGAGAAAATGCGAGCCTGGAAAAAGTGGGGGCCACATCTGATGAGCAAGCGTGCTTACGTAGAGAGTGACCACAAAATCTTAGAGCACAGTAAAATGGTGAGGGACCCCCGAGAAAAGCTGGTTCGTTACGACCTGCGACTGCACGAGTAACAGTTTACAAGTCTCCGTGTGTCCGGAATAGGTCACGTTCGTGATTCACTTTCGTTAGCGCAATGTACGGATGAGGATCAAAGAGACGCAGTCAGAGTTGGCAATGGTGAACTAAAGCATAGCCCTAGAAGGCTGTAAATAGCATAAAGGACAGACGCAGCGAATCCAGAAGTGAATGATCAACCCATAGTAGAAGGACAACCTCCAAAAACTGAAACATCTGAAGCTGAATGCATTCAAAGTTTATTCGTCAAACTTGCGGTTGAATGGTAGCAGAATATAGACATACCAAATGTGAGAGGGAGTAAGATCACAATACTATTGCGTTAAAAAAACGGACTTATATTTGTCTACTGCTGACTATGTCTTTTTAACTTTAAGTATATTAGCTTCTATCCAGCATGCTAAATTCTAGGAAAAATGTCTGCATAGGAGTGGAACCCACATTCGAGTATAAATTGAATGCTTTTGATTACTTCTTTGATGTTCGTGGATATTACATGCATACCGTTGTCTTCGGTATCGAGTCCTCTTCCAGATTCCATCAGCAGTTCACCTTCATCGATCAAGATATTTTCACCCAGCTGGGGGAAAATAAAGCAAATAATTCAAAATAAAACCAATTACCTATCAAACAATGCTGTTCGAATCTCTCGTATTTTGGCAAACTCTGTTTGACGTGGTCAACTTCTTTAAACGAAGGTTGCAAATTTTCTTTATCTACAGCTGAATAGTCTGCATTTGGTTCGCCAATGATACAACACTTTATTTCATATTGTGCGAGGGACTAAGTGATACGATGCGGGTAGTTGATGGAACGTTGGATCATACGGACAGATTGCGTGTTTCGAATATCTATCAACGATTGGAACACAGATGTGATCAACGGCTTGACCGCCTGAGCTACCTAGCCCTCCTCCAAGTGAAACATCATTGTTGACAGTAAGTAGAAGTAGGGTTTCTGGTGCAATAGACTATCATGCCGACGTTTAAAAGAAAAGTTTATTTTAACAACACTACGCAGCTGGTTTGTAGCGTTCACGTTAACTGTGAATCACTGGATCGATGAATTTATCTGAGACAAAACATGAGTGGAAACGGTGAACTGCGAGACAGTACAGTTGATGATTTGTTGATGCATAATCTGTTCTATTTGATACGATCACATCTGAGTCGAGTAACAGTATACTAATATGGATAGTAATGACCAAGAGGGACAGCGGTAAAGGTGCAGTGTATATTACAAGTAATCGGCTTTGTCAACCGGTATAAATTCCGTCTTGCTATTAAGCGCATATAATCATTTCTGGATCAACCACATCGAATCGAATATCATTCTACTGTTCTATTTTATAAATGTCATATGATGCGTCGTCTGTCGTCGCTTTGGCAGGCATGTTAAATTCGTGTGCCCTGTTAGTGTACGTGAAGTACGTTAGAATAGAAAAAGCACTAGCCACATCCAACTCTGATAAACCAAGTGATATCCCTATGGAGATGGCTCTTAAAAGAGATTTGTATTGCAATAATAAACACTTTAGGTTGGGGTAAAAGTGTGTTATGTGTTCGCAGAAGTACGAACGTATACGGAAAAGCATAGTCAATGATCAAGAAGAATGTTAATCGTATGCTTTCGAAAAAACCGGATAATTGAAGGTCATCTAAATCTAGCCTATTTTAGGATCGACCGAAATACAGTGTTTGGCGTCGAAGAAAATGCCAAGAATCCATCAGAATATGGCGGTTTGAAAGCTGAATATGGTTACAGAAAACGTGTCAGATAAACCGTGTAACCAGTCGTCCTCAGTGGGCTAATGACAGGAAAGGCAAAGGTCTTCGACTCTTCGCTCGAAGGTTGCTGTTCCAAATAGCTGTCCAACGATTTTTCACGGATGGTCTGAACTGGGATAAAGTCGATTGCGGGGTGTTTATCCGAGAGGGAACAAACAATTACGTCATAGAACACTTAGTATTCGGAAAGTCAGTTTCCCAATTTTGTCGATCCATGAGATGCATTGTAATGTGTAGCCCATAAAGAAAGCTGAAACGACACGTCAACCAAGCGATATGATAAACACTTATGTTCCATCGAAGTAGTTCTTTGGTAAGAGACCAAGTTGCCCAAAGTACCGCACTTGTAATGTTTTCGATCTGTCCCTAATGTTCATTAGACCAAATCGGACCCCTCAAAGTAGCCCTAGTGGAGAGTTTACACTTTTAAGAAATTCTGTACATATGACATAATCACCAAATGGACTTCACAAGGAAATGGTAAAACCAAATATATAGAAAAAAAACTATTTCTCAGTTGGATGTGGCCCTACTTCAGAAGGCCAGAACGTACAGCAACAATCGTAAACACTTTGAAATATACCATGCGGAACTTGTCGAGATCACCAGAGTTAACGTACGATTGCCTGTGGGAACAATGGTTTCAAACAGAACAGTGAAATTTACATGACTTTTCTTAAAAATGGGAACCCCCGTATCTGATTTTTGTTTGCTTTCCATGCAATTAGTTATGAGTAAATTTTTTTACACTGATGTTCCAGTGAGGGCCCGACCGGTTTTGAATATATATATACAGAGAGAAATATATTAAAATTTTATTTCCTTCAGGCGCAAAACACTGTTGAAAGATATGGATTGATTGAGGTATATCAAAATAAACTACATACTTTATCAAACAGACCTCTGACTTGGAATCCATATTCCGAATGTTAACCCTTGAACTTCACCTACTAGGTCAATGTGTGCAACACAGCACCATCTCATCCTTATGGTGCTCCGATGGCACGGATTTTACGTTTGCATGGGTGATTTGATTAGCCAATTCTTCGATTTTTACACTGCACATTCATAGCACCCGTTCATCAAATGTTCTAATGACGACGGAAAACGACCTGATAGGCAGTGTTAGTCCGCAACCTTCAGCATGCCCACGCAATCTGATGCACGTGTGATATTAAAATGTAGGTTGCAAACGCCTCCTGTGACAACCAATGCGAAATAAAATAACCCGATCAGATTTATTTTCAGTGTGACAACTTATCTGAGAGGCATTACAGTGATGAACATTTGTCCCTCTATCCTGATCAACAGTGCACTCATTTAAACAAACAACTCTATCCTACGCAGGAATTGAACAGAGTAATATAAATATGGAAAAGTCTTGAAGTTTTCAAAGGTTGTCGTCAGACCTGAAAACGTATGAAAATCTGAGTTCATATTACGCACAACAGGAAAAATTGCAAAGTTCACATAACATCTAACTTCAAGGTTTAGCTCCAGAAGTTAAATTCAACATTGTCGGTACCGAGAACTACTCACGTAGGTGACGTAATACAAACATCACACAGATGGACACGCAAAGCCAAACTGCCCTGCCGTCCCACCTCAATGACCTCCTCACTTGTGCCTATATCACAGCTCCACGGTGGTTCTGACAACACTGTGGCAGAAGCACTCACGGGTTTTAAACGACCGCAGATTTGTGCATTGAAAGATATGAACATGCTACTGATGGGTAGTCGGGGATTTGGTTGATTTCAAGGTGAACATCACTGATGTTTGATCGCAGCCTTCGCATTCAGATAGACTTTCTAACCAGCTTCTTTGGAGAAGTACCCTTGGTCATAAGTGTACGTGGGCGAGCGTTCAGATATGATAATTCTGTCGTGTCGAATCTGAGGTCAATGACGCAGTGTTCAACATGGTAACCTCCCGAGGGTGAAGCCGAATATCTAATCCAGGCCGTGGCGAGGATATGGACAACTGACGAGTACCATGAATAGGTCCGGTTTAGTCATGAGAAGAAACACGTAGGGAACAAGTTTGTTTTCAGTGCTAAATTTGTTGTAACTGGCTTGATGATGGAGCACTGAAAGCAAGCTCGTTCGCTACGCGTTTCTTCTCACTAATGACGAACTCTAACAGGAGGGGAACTGGGGTCTAGTGCTTCTTTTCGAAAAGTCGGCTGGAGATTCTATCTGAATGTGAAGGTTACAACCAACTGTGAGCGATGCAACCCTAATATCAACATATGCTGTTTAAGTGCGTTACAGTGACGTGAGTGCGATAGACCGGTAGCAAACCCTTATAACGTAACTATTTCTTGGCTTGTGCTCACGTCTCCATGGTCCTGAGAAAAAAAATACTTATGTGGAATAGAACTGTAGTGATAAATAGCAAAGCGTTTAGTCATTGCAAGTTAAACATATGTTTTATACTTTCATAAAATTTTCAGCCAATACCTTTCACAAGCGAACACCGTCGCAGTTGTGCTAAGTGTAGTGGTCATTCCAAAGGTCGCCTCACATTTCCAAAAATGGTTATCTAAAACCGCACCGCTTAATGTTTAAAACAAATCTTGTTTTTATTCCGTTAAGCCAGTTTTAAAGTCCATATCAAACATAGCGGTTGAAGACTAAACGGAAACACCAGTGAAGGTGGTCAAGGGAAATTAAACATGGATTTGTCGAGCTTTAAGTAATCACTCACTGCTTTAAAGGTAAAGCGTATCGATTAAATGGAACACTATAACGTCATATCTACTGTTCAGTAGAACGAACTGGATATAATCGTGCAATATTCAGCATGAGTCTCATTCTACGTCACCCATGTTATCGATTGTTAGAACGAATAAGTTGCTTCCAGCAGTTACAAGTTTTATATTTTGGAGCGGTTTGAAATGACTTTTGTTTCAGAATATTCGTCGTCAGAACAAGTACTGGGAGATGGTAAAACTGTTAGATTCGTGTGTTTCTACAGATAAGAAAACAATGTTATCTTAAAATGTGTTGTGATAAGTACCCATCTGAAAAGCTTTTGCTCTTGGTTACAGTAAGATTCATACGTGTAGTCACTGTACACCGAACTTACTGAGAAGGTATTCAAATAGCTACTATCGTCGGATACGATTCCATTAGTCAAAATAGATACGATTAACTCAGGTTATTGCCGTTAAAAGTTAATGGCTTGTTGAATCTCTCAATAAACTGTTTGTATTTATGGCCTTTAAAACTAACGGCTCAATAGATCACAGTGGACAAATAACTCCTCAGGTCGAAACTGACCATGTGAAGACAGATTGATAGTTTTATTCTTCAACCTAGCTTCAGCAGTGATTAGAACACTTGAGTTTAAACTCTTAATGAGTTCAGTAGCGATGTGTATTCCTGACCTGATTTATATTTCAAGCCTCTTGTTTGCGAGGTAAGTGTGGTAATTACTACTTCATTGACTTCACAGTCTATGCTTGTCTGCAAGATCACATTTGGACACTTAAGTAGAGTATTACGTGAGGCGTAATCGGGCATCCCAGGGGTCCCAAGACAGGTGCAGTATCTGACTCGTTAGCTTTCACCCGTTCGAGTCTTTTCCCTTATGTTTAGAACACCAACTTTTTTCAATATTCCCACGACGTGTCCATGAAACTCCGCCGTAACGAACTAAGCAGGACACGACGTAAATAGTAGGTTGTGACATCTCGTTTCAGTGTGGTTGTCACTGCACCTTTAACTGGCAGCCAGGTAAGAACTAGGAACTTGATCACTGCGACAATTAAGTCGTAACTGCCTGAAACGCCACATAAGTGTCCAACGTTTGCTCGAGTTCAGTTGCGTTGGACCTTTCCGTCTGCCAGGTGGCTGCTTGGATTGCAACAATAACCACATTGATCAAGTCGCATGATTCAAATTTACCCGAAATCATAATTATGTTCGCACGTTCTCTCTTATTTGAACAAATGAGATCAAACGACACCATGTGAGGAGAGGCACACGGCAACGACCGCAAACAGTATGACACAAGTACAAGTTTTAGAAGTAAGGTAGCATAACGAACGGATCGGAATACAGAATACCAAACTTCCAAAACAGCTGTAACTCCCAGCAACAACGGTCACATAAACTACAAGAAAACCGTTCACAGACCGGGTTAGAAAATACATTGACAGGGCATACTCCAGAAATTGAGTAGGTAACAAGAATAAGCAACTCACTCATGAGATCTAGAGTTTAACCCGCAGATCAGACAA